>JAYKKM010000391.1:5085000-5135000 GCA_035772405.1 Chrysogorgia sp. JL179-B06
TTTTCTTTTCTACATATACAATTATAAATCTCGCTTATTAAGGTAATTTACAATTGGCTACTTGAATCACAACTAATAATATATAATAACAACTAATGACTATATTATAATAAAACATGCAAATTTATATACAAATATTTCAAAAAGCTAATAATTCGGGATTTCCCCATTCCTTATTTCGGCAGCAGAAAATGTAATATGTAGTTCTGATAGCTATAGTCATCATTTTCCTTACGCAGTACATTTGGTGCTTGTTATCAAGACCAACCTTGTCTAGCATATCTAAAAAAGTAGAACACTCATTCGCAAAAACACCTAGGGAGCTCATGGAGAGATTTATAAATTTAACTTCATTAAAATGTTCACTTTGCTGTTTTACTAGTTCACTATATTTTTCTTCTTTCCGTTTGACGTTGTTTTGAAGGTTTGATACAAAACCAACAGTAAGTTCGAGAACATAAAGACAGCCGTTTGAACATTGCAATAGCAAATCTGGACGATACGTGTCACCAGTTAGGATAGATGGGCTTTTGAATCCAGGTAGATCGCCAAAGAGGTTTGAACCGTTAACAGTTTGTAAGGTATTTGCAAGAAAGTTAAGAATTGAATTGTAGTAGTATAGCAAGTAGGGCTGCGAGCTCAATCGACTTCAAACGTGAGTATAAACACCAAAACATCACCAAATTTGCCAAATCACGATTCGACAAATTTGACGATGTTTTGGTGTTTATATTCACGTTTGACGTCGAATAAGCTCGCAGCCCTACTTGCTATACTACTACAGCGATCGTTAGTCAATCTAGACACCCTTCGCACGTTTTCTACTAAATTGATGTCAAACACACGCGAGACTAGCGAAACAATACCAAGTTTATACTAAATTTGACACCATTTCAGCCACATTTAAAAAATAGAAAGTGTCGTTTCAAAATTCTCACAAATTACATTTAGGAAAAAATAGAGAGTGTCATTTCAACATTTTCGCGTGTTAAAAAAATAAAATGTGGTACGAGCCCACTCTCACATATTAAAAAAATAGAAAGTGTCATTTCAACATTTTCACAAATTTGTCGAATCACATTTAAAAAATAGAAAGTGTCGTTTCAACATTTTCACAAATTTGTCAAATCACATTTAAAAAAATAGAAAGTGTCGTTTCAACATTTTCACAAATTTGTTAAATCACATTTTCACAAATTTGTCAAATCACATTTAAAAAATAGAGAGTGTCGTTTCAACATTTTCACAAATTTGTCAAATTACATTTTTACAAATTTATGTATCGTAAAAGTGTCTCACGCGTGATAAAATTGCCACCTGTTATGCAAATTAGGTTATTGCCACCTGTTAATAATAGATTAGTCCGTTTGTTCACTATTTTCAGTGTTTGTTGCCTCTTTTCTAAAATGGTGATCGTACACATATTTCGACGTTGTGATCCCTCCCGACAGCAAGCCCAAGAAGGGTACGTATGGTGTCACAATCGCGACAATGCTCTCAACGTCTTTCTTTAGTAATGGATCTTTTTGCAACTCATCATTTAGTTCGTCAGGGTTCTCAATAGCGTTCAACCCATCCAGTAAGCTAGCGAATTTGCTGATTAGCAAGTCAGTGAGAAAAGCGTTTGCGATTTCCATTCTCTTCAACTCATATTGACGCCATATCTTGTCGATAACCTTTGCGGACGCTTTTTTAATATACGCTTCAGATTGGCTCACCACATCATCACCAGACAGTCTAATAAGTTCAGCTCTCCTAACGTCAATGTCGTCTTCCACAGTCGAGGCACTAGCGGCTTGAGTATCCTCAACTAATTCCTCAATCGTGGGGTTTTCTTCACTTTTGCGTTTCACCATCACGCTATTACTTATACCCATATTTTATTGCGGAATAACAACTTCGTGACTGTATGGATAGCGCAGTGAGATTTCAAGTCTAGCGTACTTATTATTTTTTAATGCGGTCACAATCGCCGACGATTTTTCTCTGCTAATGTTTCCAAGGTAATCGTCGATAACGACCTTCATATCACTCCTACTTGGGCAGTAGAAGCAAACAAGCTTACTAATATTTTCTCTGTACGGTTTTGCGATCGACGTCAGTTGTTGTGTGATGACAATAACGCTCAGCATAAAATGTCGCGCGCTAAAAGCTAAGTTGACCAATTGGCTAGTCCTATTCTTGACATCTTGAGAACTCGCACAGTCGTCCAACACAATCAGAGTGTTAGTGCCTTTAAAAACATTTGTTACACACTTGAGAACAGCGTCGACATTGTCCTGTGTGCAGTCTATCGCTAGCACGTCGGGGTCGCGTATGTATCTCCAATCTTGATATGCTTTGTTCCACTCGAAAGTAGGACAAATCAACACAATGTAGTCAAATTTACTGAAGTACTCAGATTCCACTGTTTCCAGCAAATAATGCGTCTTACCACAAGCTGTCATACCAACAATTAGCATATTAAACGGAGTCTCCATTAACTCACGTTTGATTTAATACTGGATTGACTGCAACCCATTGTTCATGAAGTTGACCAACCCATCACTCATCACAAACACCCTACACATGACATTTGCAGTCGTCGCTTTCTTAGTGATTTCAAGAAGCACGCCGGATTGTGTGTTTACAATGTTCTTGCCAGTGGCAACATTGCGATTATCTTGAACACTCCTCAAGTCGATGACTAGCGCAAAGCCATCTTTATAGAACTTCTGTATGGTCATGAACTGAGCATGTTCTTCACCCAACCCAAACAATCGTTTCGCTTCTGCATAGAACTTTGACTTTGGGATGCCTTGTGAGTACACACTATTTGGCACACCTTCAATTGTGACTCTAATATTCTCAATATTTGGGTAGAGAAACTCCTCGCTGTCTGTTCGCACCTTATTCGTGAATAGCAACACAATTGCCTTCATGCTTTTTCTTGGAAGATTAATGTTTTCATTCACGATGGTTGTGCCTTTGTCCCATTCGGTGGTTTTCATCAACGTGACGTGCTCATATGACAAACTACGACCACTTGCATAGCCCGACGCTATTTCGTCAGCGAGCTCCTGATTGTCGATCGTCTCGTACTCAAGCTCGAGGTTCTCCAGAGTGTATCCACCCACAGCGCTACCGGATTGCGCCACCATGATGTCTGCGGCCTTCGGGAGTGTGATCACATACTGCAAGTTGTTGTTCATGCTAAAAGGAGCGTACAACCCGTGGTCATTCATAATCTTACCAAGCTTAATCCGCAGTTTCGTTCCAATCACACCAAACATTAACGCGTCGCTAACTTTAGTAACATTCCCACTTGTCGCGCCACTGTCATCCTTAGAAACTAGCTTTCTCAAGTTCTCACCACCAATACCATAGTCAATCATTTGGTCTCGCGCAGTAGCACTTTCCCAAAGGTCGCGATAAACACCAGTGTAATTTTCCCCATTGTTGTCGTACACAGTCTCCCCAGCTAGTCTCACGACAAGTTTCTCAACCAACAACTTGCTAACATTGTTCAAGAACCAGCTTTTGGCGTTTGCGTTCTTAAAGTCGAACACTAGACCCAACGATCCAGGCACCAAACAGCTACTAACCTTGAGCTTCGGTATATCAATGTAAAGTTCCTCGCCAGGACTGACTTTATTAGGGTTCAACGTGATTACGTGTTGCGTTCTCGCCCCTTTTATGACGCCCATAGTTGCTCGTCTAAAACCAGGGCTCAACTCTGCCGACGTGACGTTCATATACCTTTACATATGTTTTATCGCTACCGTTTTAGCTTGTAATAATCATAAGCGAACCACGCAAGTACCACCGCGAGTACCCACAGATTTTGAGCCAACCATGCAAGACCCTTTGCACCCAACGTCAACGCGTTGTAAACTAAATTAGCCAACCCAACAGCCCATGGACCCATCTTAGTGATTGCGTTCTTAACAGCCTGTGCGAATGACCTCGTGGCCATAGCGCCTTTCATAACAGCGGATCTCCCAGCGATAATAATAGTTGTTATAATTCCAGCCACTGAAATCGCTACAGCGCTCAACCCGACTACATTTTCTTTAGCCCATTCCTTGAATCTCTGAAACCTATCAATGTCGATCTCTTGTTGCTCTCTAACCTCTTCTATTTGTCGCTGCTCAATAGTTCTGTCTCTGGCTTGCTTGAGTCCTGACTCTCTTTCAACCAAACCAACGTGCTCTCGCTCTTCGTCGGGCGTGAGACCAGCTTGGTTAGTTTTTTTATCAAGCTTTACCAATCTCCCACTCGTCTCATCTATCGTCTCTTGAAAGTGGTCTACCTGCGCTTGCAACGCACCATCGTCACCTGTTCTTGACTCAGGCACCACACTATCGCTTGGATTAACCACACCACTCAGATCACGGTTCTCGTCTGGTGATAACCCAGGTATGTCGTCGTGATCCACTCTTGTCTCAATCACTGGGAGGTCGTCTGAGGCCACTTCTGTTGTGACAACTGTTGTTTCTGCATTCTCAGGGATTTGACTAACTAACTTTTTGAACTGCTCGATCGCGTTTTTACTACTCGCGTCTTTACTGTAGATCAAACCTTTTTTCCAAGGTTTTAGAATTAGTTTGGGTTTTCCATGTTTACCGTCTTTGTTTACCGGTTTGAAAAGAATAGCCCCCGAGTCCGTAACCTGTGACCTGTTGACTATTTTCCTTGACGCGTCGTCTTGACCGAGTGCCTTTTTGCTTAATTTACGTATTTTCTTGTTTATTAGCTTGATTCTTTTTACGTTGTTTTCTGTTAGCTTTTTGTTGGATGCTTTTAGCTCGCCCAGCCTTCTCTCAATTTCTTTCTCCTCTTCAAAAGCTATACTAAAACTCTCGTCATTGACATCACCGTATGACTCCTGCTTGACAAACTCCACTGCAGGGACTTCTGTGTTGGTTCCCCTTATCGTCACCGTCTTACCATCATCAGTATCAATAAATGACGTCTCTTTTTGCCCACCTCGCCTCGCGTCTAGCTCACTCAGTATCTTTTTCGCATAGTCTTGATAGTCGTTGTAATTAACACGAACGTCTTCCGGCATGTTGTCTTCAGTGTGCTTACCGTACATGCCTTCAATAACGTCTTCGACATCGGCGAGCGTCTTTTCTAATTGCTCATTACTCATGTCTTCGTACTTATTGAGGGTTTCCATCTCAATCTCGTCAAAAACTTCCCCACCTTCAGCCATATTACATTAGCTCACATTTTGAATATCGCTCTCTGACTCCTACGAATCACGTTTTCTTTCTAGTTTAAATAATTATACGCAAGCCACGCGAATGTCACCGCAAACACCCACAGATTTTGAGCTAACCAAGCGAGGCCCTTTGCGCCTGTCACCAGCGCGTCGTAAACTAAGTTAGCCAACCCAACAGCCCATGGACCCATCCTCGTTATCGCGTTTTTAACAGCCTGTGCGAACGACCTCGTGACCATAGCGCCTCTCATAACGTTAGACCTCCCAGCGATAATAACAGTCGTCACAATTGCTGCCACTGAAATCGCTAAAGCACTCATCCCAACCATATTTTCTCTAGCCCATTTCTTGAACTTCTGAAACTTGTCAATGTCGATCTCTTGTCGCTCTCTAACCTCTTCTATTTCCCGCTGTTCAATAAGCACGTCTTTAGCTTGTATGAGCCCAATCACTCTTTCAGCTAGATTAACGTGCTCTTCGCTCCCCACAGTTGTGAGATCTTTTTTACCAAGCTCTGCCATTCTCTCGCCCGCTTTGTCTATCAAGTCTCGAAAATGGTTTGCTTTTATTTGCAATGTGCCAGCGTCGCCTATTCTAGACTCACGCAGCGTATTCTCGCTTGGATTGAGTGCGCTATTCAACTCGCGATTCTCGATTGATGTTAGTCCAGGTATGTCGACGTGCTCCGCGCGCGTGGTGTCTAACAATGACGCACTCCTCGCGACACCTTCGTGGTCTTTTGCGTTGTCGTTAATCCGCGTCTCAATATCTCTAAAGGCCCCCTCCACGCGTTGACGCTCCCTTCTACCATGTTCGCGAGCCAGCCCACTCCTCACTTTAGTCAGTCTAACTCTCTCGCCGACTGTAACGTTTGGGTCATCCCAAGCTAGCTCACTATCTTTAGTGGTTTTTTCAAGACTACGCTCTAGTTCATCGTCAGTGACGTCTTTGTATTCGTCAGATCTTTCCATCTCAAGGTTGTCGAAACCACCCTCGGCCATATTACACTAACCTACATTTTGAATATCGCTTTCTGGTATCCACGAATTATGTTTGCTCTCATAACCCAACCATTTAACCAGCGCCATCTTCTTCCCTCTGACTCTCTTTCTTTTCAACACCTTTTCAACTCTGTACACATCGTCGCCATGTTTCTTATTGACCAGCGATAATTCCTGTTCATAAAATTTACCAATAATCTGTTCACCACTTATGTCCTCAATTTCGTACACATTCGGATCACCACGAATAACCTTTACCACTTTAAACAGCTCCTCAGTGAAGTTGGCTTCATAGCCCTTTGTGAACACACTCTTGTATTTACTAATTCTCACTGACTCACCAACTCTAAACTTTGGTAATGGATTGTCTGCAAATTGGTGACCAAACAAAGTGGTCCAAACTTCGGCTTCATTTGACTTATCGACGTCCTTCGGTTTCATCATAATGCTTCGATTCACGTTGCTATTGTAATTGTCCACAAATTTATCCAAAGCGTCAATCCACTTGTATGTCCCACGAGCGTAAAAGTACTTCCACATAATGCTCTTGAGACTTCTATTAAAACGCTCAACAACGGCAGCCTTTTTATCACTCTTAGTGCTGAAATATTCAACACCATGTTTTTTCAACAAACTTTTCACGCCAACATTGTAGAACTCAAGTCCGTCGTCAAATTGCGCTAACTTAGGCATGGCTCCAAACCGATCTTTGAAGTCGTTCAATAGCTCTCCAACAGCCTTAGTCATGTTCTTAGTGTCTTTTCTATAAACTGCAATTCCAAAAGCGTATCTACTCAATATTTCAATGCCTGTCAATATCCAATAGTACCCTTTGTTCTGTTTTGAATACTTACTCATGTCCACTAAGTCCATTTGGAGCTCTTCGCCAAGAAATCCAACAAAAGTCGCGCGGAATTTATGTCTTCTCACAATGGGTTTGTACCTAGTGTAGGTGTCCTGCGCTGTCAACCATTCTTTCACTGTTTTTCTAGTTACTTTCAATCCGTCTCCCAATGCACTTTGATACAACCTCTCTACACCACTGAACCCCGTCTTAGGATTGTAGTAAATGTCTCTCAACCCCTGCTCTGTCTCCACGCCAAGCTCCATATAATTCACACAATATACAGTTCCAATAACACCGCACCAATTTTGACACCACCATTATTTGGTTTGACACGAAACGTCATACTTGAGTAAATACCTTTTTTAATTCTCACCTTAGATTCAATGTCCACATGACGTTGCACCGACCCATTCAAAGACTGTTCAGTGGGTATTGGCAACGTTGTGATCACATTGCTACGCTTCCCATCAATACCCACATTGCTCTCCGTCTCAACAATATCACATAAGATTTCTATGTACTTCAGACCTCTGAGCATGTCGACCTCGTTTGGACTAGTGTACACCTGTGAGTCACCCTCAATCACCCTACCCCTCGCGAAACCAAATAGAGGCCCAAGTCTGCCAAGCTTAAATGGGACGCTAACCTTAATCGCGCATCTACCTGTGAACGGTATTTTCTCCATCTCAAGGTCCGCACCCTTCCTTTCTTTAAAGTCTTTTTTTAATAGTCTGACTAGTGTGTCGAAGCTAGTGTACCCTCCACTCGTTATTGTACTTTTAAGATCACTCGAAGGGTGACTAAACTCGGAGAGATGAGGGACGTCGCCATCTAATATGTTATTGTAGTCCCAAAACACAGTGGCTGTCTTGACCATAATGCATGGGTTATCGTGCGTAACCACCACGCTGTTGTCAAAGGACACAACTTTTTCTAAGCCTTCAATGAATACCGTCAACTTTCGCGTCATGTATAACATATGGTATATTATATGCAGAAAGCCCTTCGTGAGTACTATGGAAAGCACTACAAACTCGCGATGGCTAACACATCAAAGGCTACACACGACGCGAAGGCAGACCTCATCAAAAAGTACCCTCACGCCACTTTAAGCAAATTTGAGTTCTATCCAAATATTTTGCAAGATGGTAAGATCATGAGTGTCGACATATATTTCAGAAACAACGACATCCTCAGCACGGACATAACCAGCACAACCTTCAAAAATGATAGAAGCATGTGGAAGTGGTTACACAATAGCAAGTTCCCAATAATATGGCAAGGTGGTGGGACTATCCAACCACTGCCAAAAGGTCATAAAAACCACTGGGGGCTTTGGGACGGTTATCCAACGGAAAACGTGTTGAATTATCCAGTGAATAACTTCAAAGTTTTCGTTAACCAAAATAGCTACTTCATGTCAAAGCTACCAGTCTTACGAATCACCACGTCAAAGACAAAATCAGAGTGGGATGACAGCGAATCTTACTATCGCGTTGTGTTTGCGACGTATTGCGCGAGTTTCTGTTGTGGAGTGTCATTGCAACATTTATCAGTGTCACAAGAAGTCCACCCCGTGGTCACAAGTGTGATGAGATTTCATTTATACTTCACCATCAGAAGACTTCTCAGAAGAATGGAAGGTGGTGAGACTATGAAATCAATAAGTAGAGAATTTAACGCTTCCGAATTGTATGGTAAGATTTCCAAGATTCCCAAAAAGCATTACTACCAGAGTAAAGTCCTGAGCGATGGCACTTTAGGCGAATCCAGAGTCTTCACACTCAACGACGTTCAGAACGATTACAAACGATATGTCGCGCGACTCTCAGACGGCTTTACCAACATTGGACTGCAATATCTAAATCAAAGCATAGAAGCCTTTGTGTACTCCACACTTGGTGCGCAAGCGAGAACACGTGTATCAGTCGTTGGTGGTTCTGCAGGAAGTCTAGAGACCCAACAAGAATTCCGCAAGTTGTTTTCTGACAGTGTTACACAGTACGACGTGTCGACATGGATCCTCAACATGAATAAATCGATTAGAGACACCAACGTTGTTCAAAATCTCGCAGTGTCGCCAAGCACATGGTTGATGCCAAGTAACCTAGTGATTCTCAAGAATAAAATCGCCGGGTACAACAACTTATTAAAGATTGCCACAGAGTCCATGAGATTTGGAGTGAACACCAGCTTGAACGCAACAACACCAACAATTACGGCTAAAAAAGTCCACCAAGAAAATGTGGTGACTCACTCGTTAGTAGTACCAACAATCGTGAAGAAAAAAGCTCACCAAGAAAATGTGACGGCGTCAACTAATCTCGTGGCTAAAAAAGTTTACCAAGAAAGTGCGGCACCACTTCCCATGAGAAAAGCAGTGGTCACGAGTGAGTCAGACACGACAACGCTGGCGATAGTGTTAGGGTTCTCAGCAGTCTCTGGCTATCTGCTAACCAAATACACCTTGAAGTAGTAATGAGTCTAAACTACGGGTACGAGTCTGATGACCCTCACGATAAAATACTAAAGAGAACGAAAAGGCATCTGGACGAAGATCCTAAGTTAAGTGCGACCGGTGGGAGGATGTCTGGAATAATAGACATGCAAGGCTCAGCGATAAAAAACGTAGCAGACCCAGTCGATGACTCAGACGCCACAAACAAAAGAACTCTAGAGCAATTGCTGTCAGGTTTCCTCAAGAGTCAGTCCTACAACATTGTGCTTGACTTCAACGTTAGCACACACGCCTTGAAAAATGTGGAATTTCACACCAATGGTTCAAACAAAGTGAAAGCCATTGGTGAAACAAGTAAATTAGTGCAAAACAACCCGGCTTATGGTCCTATTGTCGGCATCAGCGGTGTGAGTCAAAGTTTTCTATCACCTGTGTTAACACCAATCCCACTTGAGTCAGGTCTCCATTTTAATTGCCCGAGTATGCAATGGTGTGATCTTTCCATTTTTGTTGTGGTGAGGTTGCCTACTCGCACCGCTGGATCAAATTGGGAGACAATTATATCAAACGACGACGGTCAGTGGGATAAGTTCATAGGGTACAAGACTGGTATGACTAATGGACTCGCATATGGTGGTAGCATCCCAGCAATGGAGAGCATATGCACTATTCCAAGTGGCGTTGACATAAGTAAAATGCATATGATATCAATACACTGGCAAATGGACAATTCACATGTCAGGGTCAACAACGTTAAGTCAACCGATTCAGACTTCATAGCGAATATGAAAAAGATAGGCACACCCTATGGAACGATTTTTGGAATACATCGACCAAGAATACCACTCGCACCTTATGCGTACCCATCGTTGATAGAATTCTATGGTGTGAAAATTGTGAGTGGCTACATGACGAACCGAGACATCATAATCATGGGTGGAGAAATGATGAAGGAATATGATGTAAAGTAAATGGGAGCATGTTTTTCGAGACCTCATGAAATATATAAGATAAATAAGACGACTGATCACATGTTCAAAGCTGGTGGGTCATTTGGTCGCGGTGACGTTACTCTCGAGCTCCACGCTGAGATTGGTATGAGGTCTAAAAAGACTTACGGCAAACCTATTACGTTACCAGAATCAGACAAAGTAGGAGTGGTAGGAGACGTGACCTAAGTTATGTGATGGGTTGGCTTAGAAAACTGGTTCGTAACATTAGAAACTTTTTCAGACGACGTAGAAAACTGAAGACTAATAAAACGTATTTGCTGCATTGGTACACAACAAACCAGATCTATAAAAAACCCGACACCTATGTCGAGTAGTTTTTTTTTGCAGGGCTATAGTAATGGCAACCAACTTGGTGCAATTATTCGATGGTCACCAAATCACGACGGTTAATCACGACGGTGAAATATGGTTCAAAGCGAAAGAAGTCGCGAGCGCTCTAGGTTATGCTCGACCAAAAGATGCAGTGCATGACCACGTCGAACCTGATTGTAAAATGAAGATAGAACAAGCCTCGTTTATCAACGAGCTTGGGGTCTACTCGTTGACGTTCTCGAGTAAAATGGAGCGCGCGAAACACTTCGGAAGGTGGGTGCACTCAGAAGTCTTGCCAAGCGTTAGAAAAAGTTTAGCTAACGTCGGTCTCAAACACAATCAGTTTAAAATGATCACTGAGTTCGACCTTCATACGAAAGTTGTTGGTTTTCTTAGGAAATATTATCCAGAAGCTATTTTGATAGCTGCTTGTGGTGAGAATCAAGACACTTCGAGTAAAAGAATAAACTCGTGGAAAAAAGGTTACCAACGTGGAACACCTGACTTGATTATTGCCAATGCAAACCGACAGCATAGCGGACTCGTGATTGAGTTCAAGAACCCAGGTGGCACAGGTAAGACATCCAAAGAGCAGGAGTCTCTGCTGCTCAGATATAAATCCGCTGGTTATCTAACGTTGTTGTGCGACTCGTACGACGACGCTATTACCACAGTGATAAAATATCTCTTTGACGTTGGGTTTCAGTGCTCTCACTGCCTTCGTAAATTTAAAAATAAATCAGCGTTGAGTAACCACGAGAGACGCTATTGTAAAGAGACTTTTTAGACAGCGAGTAATGAGTCGAGTTAGCACTCGTTCTCGTTGTTGAGACGACGTTTGAAGCGACAACTGCTCTAGCATTTTTTAAAGACGTTTTTAACTCGGTGAAAAATATCTGCGAAACTTTCTCTCTTTATTTCACAAACCTTCTGACCACTGTGTGAAAAAATGTTTCTACGGGAGACATTGGACGCTCCATGTGACCAATGTCTAAATTTAAAAAAGTGGGGTATTCGAGAACACCCCTAATTTTGTGTGGAAGGATGATGACGTCTGCACACTGCACGGTATTGCTCAGCACCACCAACGAATGATGGTCCCGGGTTGTATCTCCAATTGAATGGTGCTTCAACAGTTGTTCCGTAAGTGTCACGACAAACGACGCAACGCGCTTTTAGAAATGTGATGTCGTCTGCCATTGGGAACAACGTGTCAAGCTCACCAAGTCTTTTTAAGTGCTCTGTTGTTATGAGACCACAAATAATGACATGAATGCCAGCTTTGATGTAATCGCGAATAATTGGGAGTAACCCAGAGTACCAATGGCCTTCATCAATTCCGATGACGTCATAATCGGCTATCTCAGAAGAACTCGGAAGGCTGGTGATTAACTTCGCAGGTAAACTGTCTGATCCAACAACAATGGTCTGACGATGTGTGGAGAACGCGTGGTCAGTTCGCCTGGTGTCACCTGTGTTGTTCATGTAGAGGACTTTGAGCCCTGATTTACTTAACGTGATTAACCTACGAAGAGTCTCTGTTGTTTTTCCTGCGAACATGGGACCAATCACGATTTCCAGTTTACCAACTTTTCTCATGGTTACTATACCCCCAGAGAAATATTTTTTTATTCTGGTGGAAACTGTTGTTCGTTGTTGAATATCCGCTGGAGCTCTAAGTTTTCAAGATGGGACTTCGAGCTCTCATGTCTTGAGCGACACATTGGGCTATTGGTAGCCACACCGCATGGGTAACAGACGTACGCGCTCTCGTCTCTCGCAAAGTGTCTGTGGGCGGGCGAGAGTACGTGGTCCCTGATATCGTCCGCACCCAGTATCTCATTACACCCAACCTTGCAAACGTGAACGTCGCGGTTTGCGGCGAGATCTAGCCACGCTTTGGCTTTGGTTGGGCATGGTCTCCATAGAAGGGTCGCTAAGAACACTTGGAGGAAATTACCGAGTAATGTGGCGTTGGACTCACGAGGGTCGCTCAAGTAGACACCACTCGCTAACATAAGGTACTTGAATGATGAGTAACACCACACAGGGATTATGTCAGCTAACGTACCAGCAAGCTCGTTGGCTCTGTCTTCACGAAGATCGATCCAAGCGTCGAGAAGATACCTCGTATGGCGGATCTGAGAGCCAAGCCGTTTTGGTGGCCCTTCAGGGTCGGGGTCGAACATTGTGTATGTTGAGAAGTACTCGTTTAAGACGATAGGTCCAGAGGCGCCTTGTAGGGTGGGCACACTGATAAAGGCTGTTCTCAACATGTTGGCAATATCTTCTTCGCTGATTTCTCGGGCTTGAGTCATTATGTTATACTCTCAGAAAAAATCCTAATTTTTTAGTGCGTTTGGTCTGGAACTGTGAGATACCTGTGAGGTCAACTGTGAGACACCTGTGAGGTCAACTGTGAGTAAGATAACACGTGATAGTGTAATAGATGGTTGAAGACCCACAGACGGCTGTTGAAGCTAAGATCACAGCTGATGTGAAAAGTGTTAAGGTGAAGGACCCAAAGCGTGTCGCTGCCGGTAAAAAGTTGGCTGAGATATCGAAAGCTGCGAAAGAAAAAAAAATGCGTGAAATGATAGTTAACGAGGAACAGGGTGGTGAGTGGAGCTACGGTTACATTGTTGGAACACTTGGTGTAATCATTGCTGGTGCTTCGCTATGGTACACAATTAGCAGTGAAAAAGAACCTGTGAGTACTGCACCAGCTAGTGTGTCAGAGAACCACAAAACTCGTCGTCCAGCGTTAGACACATTTGATTCTTGAACAAAACACACGACAATGTATATGGCTGCGATCGATCGAAAAGAGCTTATGAACGAATTGTACGATGCGCTACTTGTTACGACTGGTGCTGTGGCAGTGAGTATGATTTCTAAGAAGGCTTTGGGAGAACCATTGGGAACACCAGAGACTGTGAAAGGCACAGTGAAACTTGCTGCAGCTGTTGGCGCAGGAACGTTGTTAGTAAAATGGATGCAATCGAAAAAGTGGATACCGACAGATCCATTCAAATCAACGTAAGTTAATGGTGAGCGTTGTGGCTGGAGGGATATTTAATGCAGTGGCTTTTGCAGGCGCTGGCTTTATGTTCTCGAAGTTTAATCACACAGGCTATGAAGCTGAGATGAAAAGACACAACCATGCGTTGGAACAGTTAGCCAGCGCGAAAGAAGTGTGGTATGAGAATGAGGTCGCTAAGAAAGATAAGATTCAGCGTTTACGACAACGGCTCTCTGACGCTAATGCTGACATCAATGACACAAACCACGCGTTGGAAGAACTTAGAAGCGTAATGACCATACAGTACAGCGGACGAGTGTTCACTGACCTCCCGAAGATTGCGGATTACTACCAACCAAGTGCGGAAATGAAGGAATACCAATTATTGTTTGTTAGCGCGCTAGGTTTGGGTAGTGGAATAGCGGTACGGGTACTAACTCAGTAAAAAATGTTGGAGTAGTATAAGCGATGGACAAACTTATGAGGAAGATGAGTTATGGCTTGACAATTGACGAGATCGCGAATGAGATGCAAATTAAGTGTGGAGACACCTTCAGAATTTACTACTGCTCGGATTGTGACGTTGTGAAACATGTGACTGACTGCGGTGGGTATGCATGTCCAAAGTGTGGCGACATCGAATGGGGTTACACTCAGAGTTACAGCGACATGAGACTCACGCGACTAAAAAGCGTTCACAAACGGTCTTGGTGGATGGGGAGGAGACTACGGAATGTTGTGAAGGGTGAGCACCTTGAGTTGATAAAAGAGGACTTCCTGAAAGTTGTCAATGCGTTGTACTCATGCAATTTGGTAAAGGGTAGAAATGTCAGCAGATACGGGTACTACATTACTAGGTTGTGTCATAGAAGACGAGTAGAGACACTCAAGAAGGTGTCAGACCTCAAAGACGGAAAGGTGAAAGACTTGTTTGACAACAATCTGTTTGGGGTGGTGTACCCAAAGCTGGGATGGTGTGAAAGTGATGACAATTATTACAACGAGTGGTTTAGGAAAAAAATAAATAAGTGTAGTATATAGAAGCCAATGAGTCGGACTGTGAAAAACCCGCTGAAAAAAAGACGGGCGCATAAGACGAGTGCAGCCGTTGTCAATTCACTAACAGATGAAGCGACCAACGTTCACGGCTTCTTTAGAGACCAAGAAACACAACCTGTAGTCGAAGACCTCGCACCGTCAACACATTTGTTGGATCGAGCACTGAGAGGGTTCACAAGGTCCTATGGAGTCGAAGTGATTGACGACAGAGACATCAATCAGGTAAATGGTAGTAGAAGTGCTGTCACTAACCTTTTGAGACGTGAACTAGGTGAGACCAACGGAATGAAAGTGGTGGAGACAGTCAAGGTCACTTTTGAGAAAGTTTTAGAACTCAATAAGACCACGTACAAAACTGCCTACTTTAACAGCGAAACGTTCGTCGTCATTAACGAGCATGACATCGAGGGTGTCGCCAATCGTGGGTCGGAGCAGATTTTGACGCGGATAGCTGGGTGGTTATCTGAGGGGTCTGGATGGACTATCGACAAAATAGATGCACACTACGTCAATGTCGCTATTTACAGACCTTTGAATGGGAGTAGCTACATTGTGTTGCCAAAGGAGCTGCGCAACAGTATGAAGGGCTTGGTAAACGTAAATAACGATGATGACAACGAGTGCTTTAGATGGTGTCACCTTGCACACAAATTTCCTGTTGGAAAAAACTCTGACAGAACGTCAAAGTACGCTAGGCATGTCGGTGAGCTGAATTATGACGGAGTTGACTTCCCAGTCACACTCAAAGATTACAACAAGATCGAAAAGGCAAACGATATTAGCATCAATGTTTTTGGGTATGAAGATAAGCAGCCATTCCCTGTGTACGTTTCTAAGGAGACGTATCCTGACCATATGGACCTATTGTTGATAACTAATGACGTGGGCAACAAGCATTATGTGTACATTCGCGATTTCGACAAATTCATGTACCGTCAGACAAAGTATAAGGCGAGAAAGCACTTTTGTAGGTATTGTTTGCAGTGTTTTACCCGAGCGGACGTGCTTGAAAGTCACATTGAAGTATGTTTGGTCATCAATGGGAAGCAAGCTATTAAAATGCCGCAAAAAGGTGCGAGAGTGAAATACGAGAATTTTAGTAGACAGCTAAATGTACCATTTGTGGTGTACGCAGACTTTGAGGCTATCACACAGAAGGTGCACACAGCGACACCATCAAGCGAGTGTAGCTACACAAATGCTTACCAGAGGCATGTTGACTGCGGCTATGGGTATAAACTGGTTTGTTGTTATGACAACGAGTACAGTAAGCCAGTAAAAGTGTATCGCGGTGAAAATGCAGTCAACAAGTTCATTGGGGAGATGTTAGAAATTGTTGAATATTGTAAAAAAACATCTGAGAGTCACTTTAACAAAGAAATGATACTGACTGACGACGATAAGAAGAATTTCGACGAGGCTAAGAGTTGTCACATTTGTGGTGTTGA
Source organism: Chrysogorgia sp. JL179-B06 (assembly GCA_035772405.1). Lineage (NCBI taxonomy): Eukaryota > Metazoa > Cnidaria > Anthozoa > Scleralcyonacea > Chrysogorgiidae > Chrysogorgia > Chrysogorgia sp. JL179-B06. Next base: position 5,101,367 of record JAYKKM010000391.1, read on the forward strand.
GTACACCAGCGCTGACGTTAGAGTGAGAGACCACTGTCACGTGTCAGGTAAGTACAGAGGGTCCGCACATCGTGAGTGTAATGTGAACTTTAAGTTGACTGATAAAATTCCTGTGATCTTTCATAACTTACGCGGCTACGACAGCCATTTCATTATGCAGGAGATTGGTAAGTTTGGTCAAGACATAAATGTGATACCGAACAACATGGAGAAGTACATGGCGTTCATGCTTGGAAAAAACTTAGTATTTTTGGACAGCTTTCAGTTCATGAGTAGCGGTCTAGACAACTTGGTGAAGAACCTACCAAGGGACGCTTTCAAATACACGTCAGAAGTGTTTCGCGACGAGGGGTTGGCACTTATGACAAGAAAGGGGGTCTATCCCTATGATTATATGGACTCCTTTGAAAAATTCGATGAATGTGAGCTACCCTCCAAAAAAGATTTCTACAGCGTTCTGAACGATGAGCACATCACGGAAGAAATGCACGAGCGCGCCATCGATGTGTGGGACTACTTCGACGTTAAAAATATGGGTGGGTACCACGACCTGTATTTGAAAAGCGATGTGCTCTTGCTCGCTGACGTTTTTGAGAACTTTAGAGAGACATGCCATCGCGAGTATAAATTAGACCCTTGCCATTATTTCACATCGCCCGGATTGGCTTGGGATGCCATGTTAAAGATGACTGGAGTAGAACTCGAGTTATTGTCCGACATCGACATGTTCCAGTTCGTAGAATTAGGTATGCGTGGTGGTGTGAGCTACATTTGCAACAGACATGGTGTGGCGAATAATAAGTACATGGAAGGGTATGACAAAGAGCAAGAGTCGAAGTATTTGATGTACCTTGACGCTAACAACTTGTATGGATGGGCAATGAGTCGAAGTCTACCCACGGGCGGTTTTAAATGGTTGACTGAGAAAGAAATAGAAAAAGTTAATCTGCACGACTATCACAACAATAGTAAAAAAGGTTTACTGCTCGAGGTCGACTTGGAGTACCCAGCCCATTTGCATGACCTACACAACGATTACCCGTTGGCTCCCGAGAAGATGGAGATAACCGTTGACATGTTGTCGGAGTACTGCACGAAAATCAAAAATAAGTTTAACGTGAGTGTTGGTGGTGTGAAGAAGCTGGTGACTAATTTGATGGACAAAAAAAAGTATGTGTGTCACTACGGAAATCTGCAGTTGTACATGGATCTTGGATTAAAAATCAATAAGATTCACAGGGTCCTGCAGTTTGACCAGTCCAAGTGGCTAGGCAAGTACATCGACTTTAACACAGTCAAAAGAACTGCGGCTAAGAACGTTTTTGAGAAGGACTTCTTCAAGTTGATGAACAACAGTGTGTTCGGAAAAACAATGGAGAATTTGAGGAAGCGTGTGGATGTAAGATTAGTGACCACTGCGAAGAAATTAGAAAAGCTCGTCTCAAAGCCGACGTTTGTGTCTTGCAAGATATTTAGCGAGAATTTAGTCGCTGTCCACAAAGTCAAAGAGACGCTGACATTAAATAGACCTGCATACGTGGGTATGTGCATACTAGACTTGAGCAAAACGCTGATGTACAATTTTCACTATAATTATATTATGAAAAAGTACTCTAGCGACACCTGTAGATTGCACTTCACTGACACTGACAGTCTGTTGTACTCAATCAAAACTGGCGACGTCTACTCTGACTTTATGATGGAGTGCGAAAAGTTCGACAATAGCGACTATCCTGCAGACAGCCCATTCTTTTTTAGAGAGAATAAGAAAGTTATTGGGAAGATGAAGGACGAGTGCGCTGGAACGCCAATTGTCGAGTTCGTCGGGTTGCGCAGTAAAATGTACAGCTATTTGAAAGAGGGTGGAGGCGGTGGGAAAACCGCTAAAGGTATTAGAAAGAATATAATCAAAAAAGTGATCAGACACGAAGATTACAAAAGTGTGTTACTTGAGCAGAAACAATTGCGACACACAATGAAGACCATTAGAAGTGTCAAACATCAGCTCGGTAGTTACGAAATTAATAAAGTGTCGCTATCCTGTTTTGATGATAAACGATACCTTTTAGAAAATGGTATTGACTCCTACGCGTATGGTCACAAAAACATTGAAGTGAGAGGCAACAAACACTGAAAATAGTGAACAAACGGACTAATCTATTATTAACAGGTGGCAATAACCTAATTTGCATAACAGGTGGCAATTTTATCACGCGTGAGACACTTTTACGATACATAAATTTGTAAAAATGTAATTTGACAAATTTGTGAAAATGTTGAAACGACACTCTCTATTTTTTAAATGTGATTTGACAAATTTGTGAAAATGTGATTTAACAAATTTGTGAAAATGTTGAAACGACACTTTCTATTTTTTTAAATGTGATTTGACAAATTTGTGAAAATGTTGAAACGACACTTTCTATTTTTTAAATGTGATTCGACAAATTTGTGAAAATGTTGAAATGACACTTTCTATTTTTTTAATATGTGAGAGTGGGCTCGTACCACATTTTATTTTTTTAACACGCGAAAAATGTTGAAATGACACTCTCTATTTTTTCCTAAATGTAATTTGTGAGAATTTTGAAACGACACTTTCTATTTTTTAAATGTGGCTGAAATGGTGTCAAATTTAGTATAAACTTGGTATTGTTTCGCTAGTCTCGCGTGTGTTTGACATCAATTTAGTAGAAAACGTGCGAAGGGTGTCTAGATTGACTAACGATCGCTGTAGTAGTATAGCAAGTAGGGCTGCGAGCTTATTCGACGTCAAACGTGAATATAAACACCAAAACATCGTCAAATTTGTCGAATCGTGATTTGGCAAATTTGGTGATGTTTTGGTGTTTATACTCACGTTTGAAGTCGATTGAGCTCGCAGCCCTACTTGCTATACTACTAATTGTGCCTCCATGTAAAACGTTCAAGATACGATTGACAACCAGCAACAACATGTAGTAGTGTTTCTGGGCTCAGACAAAAGGAGCATTCTGGACTTGAAGATATTCCCCATCTGTGAAGGTTTTTGCGTGTCGGAAGAGAATTGTTCACATAACGTATAGTAAAGTTATAAATGTTTTTTGGCATTTTTGATTGAGCAATTGACCACACCTTGTTAAGCTGTGATAAGGAGAACTTTGTAACGTTAGAGAAAAAGGATCCCTGAAAAGTCAAGTGGTTTCGAAGTCTATCTTCATGCCCAGAACGGAAATCTTTCAGAACTTCTTTAGTAGAGTTATAGACGTCGTATTGAATATTAGTATGATTATTAGTGGATTTCCACAGTTATAATAATAATAATAATAATAATAATAATAATGATACTGATAATAATAATAATAATAATAATAATAATAATAATAATAATTACAGTTCTTGGCATTGCCACGCATTTCGCAAAGCCTCAATGCGTTTACAAGGTTAAATTACAATAAGTTAAAATACAACAAACTAAAAATTATTTCGTACTACATGAATTAAAAAGATGAGTTTCTAACCTGCTGAGGATTGTGACTTTTGATAAACATGTCGTGACTATAGAGAGAGAAATAGAACTTATCAAATCAACAAATTAAGTATAAAATAAATAAATGTATTTATTAATATATTAATAAAATAAATTAACGTCACGAGAGATATGCGTGTCGATTGGTCGTGGGTTCTGGTGGACACCACTGGAATGAGAAAAAGACCTCTTGAGCTTCACGATCGTACATGTATTCAAATAAACATAATTTAAAAATACCAAAACCTCGGACTAAACATTTAGTCATAAGATCACACACTCTCCGATCAAACAAAAGAAACTAACACATATAGTTTGTTTAAAAATTATTTAAAATCAAGATACTTTGTCGCTCTCCAGAACACATTCAATATACTGATATTATATCTACCTGGCGCTCAATATGTTTAAATTGTAGTTATGTTAGCGATCTTGAATTGCAGAACTTAAGAATTTGTTGTTAATATTAACTGTGCGTGTGTGACTGTGTTAGTATAATGTATTTGTGAAGTCAGTATTTGTAATAAGTTATATAATAAGTGATATAGTAATCAGGGATGTAGCCAGCGAATAATGTGTGCCGGGTAAAATATGCTATTGTGACGTCACGACACATTAATTTTTTAGGGGGTCCGGGCATAGAGATCATAAATAAAACTAGAGGGGGCACTTTGAGGAAAATCGGGTAGCCAATTGGCCGCCGCCATTGCTCAGTTGGCGGCAAAATAGCCCACCCGGATGTACAATTACCAGTTCCCAGACCTCTGCCTAGACCACAAGTAGGAGGAGAATTTTAATGTTTTTAACATTACGTCTGACGTCTATAACTGAACAGACAACGGCAAAATGGAATTAATTTGTTTTTTACAATAACAATTGGAAACAAACCATTCAAAAGGCTTATTAGGGCCTATTAGCTCTTCGGCGATTTCTGGGGCATGAAAAAAGATAAAAGCAGTCGGCTGACGTGATCTGGCGTGAGCCGTTCGAGCAGTCTACAAACGAGCATGAATTTACCATGGCTGGTTTGATTTCCGAAAAAAGGTGTATTAGCACATGAGCAGTTTCAACACAACTTGCAAAAAACCTCGAAAAAACAACATCGTTTTCGTTTTCTACATGTCAAAAGACATGAAAAACAACGAGCGACCTTTGACCTCACGACAAATCACCAGGTATTTTTTACATCCGGGTGTGCTATCTTGCCGCCAATTTATCCAAGATGGCGGCGTCCAATTGGTTACCCGGGATTTACTGAAATGAAGATTGGATGCCCCCTCTAGTTTTATTTATGATCTCTATGGGTCCGGGGGCATCCCCCTGGAAATTTTTTAGAATTTTGGGTCTCAGAAACAGTATTTCCGGCATTTTGTGGGCACTTTTGAGCAAAGTATAAAGCTAATTTTTTAATGGAGTATCTCATCATTTTTAAGAAATATTTCTATAAAGTAGAATAATTAATTACATAAATGAACAACTTAGTCTTACAACCAGGGGCGGCGGAAGATGTTTTTGAGTGTGGGGGCAGGAAGTAGGTTTAAGGGTTCGGGGGTATTTCCCTGTTGGAAATTTTTTTTTATTTGTGACCCCCAGAAAGCCCATTTTCACAGACATAGTCAGCAAAAAGGCTCCAATTATCTAAGTAACTTTAATTTGATAAAACTGTCAATAATCGTAACAATTGTCTTCACGCGTCTCAGTCACTTAAGAAAAATGAAACTGTAAATTAAATTTACTAAATAAGTAAAACTAAAAGTTACACTACTGTACATTAACGTTACGTACAACATTCACTTATTGTAAATAAAATATGTTAGATAATATCACTATAATAAAATACCTACCTTAATAAATTTTCTCATTTCTGATCTAATAATTCTTCTTAGTAGACTAGCTTCGTCTTTTGACTTCGTCGATACTCTGTCAGACGTTTCACAACTGCTGCTTTCTTTGCATATTTTCCTTTTAACTGGTCTTTTATCTTGAAACACTTCATTGCTAGCACTTTGTTCAGTCTGTATTGACAATAACGAGTTTCCTGTAGGTGTTGGTTTTATCACACTAATAAAGTCGCTCCTTATCTGGCCAACACTAAGAAATAAATGTGTAACAAAATAAGAAAACACTAAGTTGCAATGTTATAGTATGGGGAAGGTCGTCTTCGTCGCAGTATTCCAGTTTGCATTATATCATGCAACAAGAAAAAGAGAAAGAATGTCAAATGAATCGTATCCCTTTCGCTCAATAAACCAAAAAGTTACTCTGGCAGCAATGTGTTGGAGCAATCTTGGAATGGAAGCGAAAAGAAAGCAATGCGAAAGAACTAACCTTAAACCAGCTTACTTGCACTTGCAGGGGATTAAGATGAACAAATATTACATTTATGTAAATAGTTTTGTATTATTATTATGTGAATGATATTTTTGTAATTAATGTACCTTTGTACATTTTATTAAATGTCGTAAATGTTGTAGTTGTAACTAGTTATATAGGAATTTATTCTATGACTTTGGTTCTTTTCACTTCGCGTTTTTAACATTGTTTTGTTCTGCGAGGTGCAGCGGTTTAAGTTTACATGCTTCATATCTTATCTCGTGCTTGACTTATTCAAGGTTATGTAATAGAGACTTTAAGATCTACGACGCGGCAAGCTCGACGACGTGGCCTTCAAAACGTTAACAAGCGTTGTAAACAGAACGAAGACGATGTTGAGAATACTCTTGGGACTACAAATTATTCATTCTCTTTGTTTCGCATGAAGAATTCTTTTTTTGAAGGCCGCAATACGTCATATTACACAACCTTGAATAGGTCAAGAACGAGATAAGTAGTATAGCAGGTGGGGCTGCGAGCCCAATCGACGTCAACCGTTAATATAAATACCAAAACATCACCAAATTTGTGCCAAGTCGCGACTCGACAAATTTGGCGATGTTTTGGTATTTATATTAACGATTAACATCGAATAAGCTCGCAGCCCCACCTGCTATACTACCACAGCAATCGTTAGTCAAGCTAGACACCCCTCCCACGTTTTCTACTAAATTGATGTCAAACACATGCGAGACTAACGAAACAATACCAAATTATGACTTTCGCTAAATTTGGTGTTATTTCAGCCACATTTAAAAATAGAAAGTGTCGTTTCAACATTTTCGCAAATTCATGTCAAATTACATTTAGGAAAAATAGAAAGTGTCATTTCAACATTTTCGCATATTTAAAAAAAAGAATGTGCCACTTCATCATTTTCACATATTAAAAATAGAAAGTGTCATTTCAACATTTTCGCATTTTTGTTTAACAAACTACGACCGACGCGTTCTGCTGTTGTCTCAATTCATGCGCGAAAAAAAAAACCACCAGATTTTGACTCTAGTGGTGTTTTATCCAAATGGATAGCGAAATAGCCACCCGTCATGTTTATTTGCTTAAATACTCTAAAATGATAGTGAATTGACTGTGGGTGTGGCGGCCTGCGGGATAGATTTCGTGCTCACAATCAGAGCGCTCTTCCCAGTCCACCACACCCACAAGCTTGACGAGGTTGAGGATGTCATAATAAAATACGGCGAAAGCTTGAGGACGTGCATAATAGCATTAAACCTAAGGTATCGATCCTAGAAAAAAGCAGACCGATATGACACCAGGTTATAAGCATCCATGATATGAGAAAAAAATAACTAGAGGCGAGAAGTAAGTCCTCAAGGTGTCACAATAAAATACGGCGAAAGCTTGAGGGCGTGCCCAAAAAGGTAGCTTGCATCGATCCTAGAAAAAGCAGACCGGTGTGACATCAGATTCTCAAGCAGGGCACTCATAGTGAGATTTGCAAGGGATAATCCACAAATGGCTTAGGGGCCGGATTGTCTCTCCCTCAATGGCAGATCTCAAAGTAGTCGCCCGTTTTGCTGCCTTTTAGCGTTTGTTTTGCGAGATCACAAATAGCCACTTGTTAGTATGTAGATTAGTCCACTCGCTCACTATTTTCAGCGTCGTCTACCGTTTCTTTCTTGAAGTGGTGATCGTACACATATTTCGACGTTATAATTCCTCCCGACAACAAGCCCAAGAAAGGTACGTACGGTGTCACAACCGCGACAATGCTCTCAACGTCTTTCTTTAATAACGGGTCTTTTTGCAGCTCGTCATTTAGTTCGTCAGAGTTCTCAATAGCGTTCAACCCATCCAGTAGGCTAGCGAATTTGCTGATTAGCAAGTCGGTGAGAAAAGCGTTTGCAATTTCCATTCTCTTCAACTCGTGTTGGCGCCATATCTTGTCGATAACCTTTGCGGACGCTTTTTTAATGTATGCTTCAGATTGGCTTACCACACCGTCACCAGACAGTCTAATTAGTTCAGCTCTCCTAACGTCAATGTCGTCAGTGTCCACAGTCGAGGTACTAGCGGCTTGAGTATCCTCAACTAATTCCTCAATTGTAGGATTTTCGTCACTTTTGCGTTTCACCATCACGTTACTACTTATACCCATATTTTATTGCGGAATAACAACCTCGTGACTGTATGGATAGCGCAGTGAGATTTCGAGTCTAGCGTACTTATGATTTTTTAATGCGGTCACAATCGCCGACGCTTCCTCTTTGCTAATGTGCCCAAGGTAATCGTCGATAACGACCTTCATATCACTCCTGCTCGGACAGTAAAAGCAAATGAGCTTACTAATGTTTTCTCTATACGGTTTTGCGATCGACGTCAGTTGTTGTGTGATGACAATAACGCTCAGCGTAAAATGTCGCGCACTAAAAGCTAAGTTGACCAATTGACTAGTCCTATTCTTGACATCCTGTCCACTTGCACAGTCGTCTAACACAATTAGAGTGTTAGTGCCTTTAAAAATGTTTGTTACACACTTGAGAACAGCGTCGACATTGTCCTGTGTGCAGTCTATCGCTAGCACGTCAGGGTCACGCACATATTTCCAATCTTGGTACGCTTTGTTCCACTCGAAAGTGGGACAAATCAACACAATGTAGTCAAATTTACCACGATACTCAGATTCCAATGTTTCCAGCAAATAATGCGTCTTACCACAAGCTGTCATACCAACAATTAGCGCATTAAACGGAGTCTCCATTAAATTGCGTTTGATTTAATACTGGATTGACTGCAACCCATTGTTCATGAAGTTGACCAGTCCATCACTCATCACAAACACCCTGCACATGACATTTGCAGTCGTCGCTTTTTTAGTGATCTCAAGGAGCACGCCAGATTGTGTGTTCACAATTTGTTTACCAGTGGCGACGTTGTAATTATCTTGAACACTCCTCAAGTCGATGACCAACGCAAAACCATTTTTATAGAATTTCTGTATGGTCATGAACTGAGCGTGTTCTTCACCCAACCCAAACAGTCGTTTCGCCTCTGCGTAGAACTTCGACTTTGGGATGCCTTGTGAGTACACACTATTTGGCACACCTTCAATTGTGACTCTAACACTCTCGATATTCGGGTAGAGAAACTCCTCACTGTCTGTTCGCACCTTATTCGTGAATAGCAACACGATTGCCTTCATGCTTTTTCTCGGAAGATTAACATTCTCGTTCACAATGGTCGTGCCTTTATCCCATTCAGTGGTTTTCATCAACGTGACGTGTTCGTATGACAAACTACGACCACTTGCATAGCCTGACGTTATCTCATCAGAGAGCTCCTGGTTGTCGATCGTTTCATACTCAAGCTCAAGGTTCTCCAGAGTGTATCCACCTACAGTCTCATTAGATTGCGCCACCATGATATCTGCAGCCTTTGGAAGTGTGATCACATACTGCAAGTTGTTGTTCATGCTAAAAGGAGCGTACAACCCGTGGTCATTCATGATTTTACCAAGCTTAATCCGCTGTTTCGTTCCAATCACACCAAACATCAACGCGTCGCTAACTTTAGCAACGTTTCCACTTGTCGCGCCACTGTCATCCTTAGAAATTAACTTTCTCAAGTTCTCACCACCAATACCATAATCAATCATTTGGTCTCGCGCAGTAACACTCTCCCAAAGGTCGCGATAAACACCAGTGTAACTTTCCCCACTGTTGTCATACACAGTCTCCCCAGCTAGTTTCACAATAAGTTTCTCACAAAGCAACTTGCTCACATTGTTCAAGAACCAACTTTTGTCATTCGCATTCTTAAAGTCGAACACTAGACCCAACGACCCAGGCACCAAACAGCTACTAACCTTGAGCTTCGGTACATCAATGTAAAGTTCCTCACCAGGACTGACTTTATTAGGGTTCAACGTGATCACATGCTGCGTTCTCACCCCTTTTATGACACCCATGGTCGCTCGTCTAAAACCGGGACTCAATTCTGCTGACGTGACGTTCATATACTTTACACATATTTTGTTATCTTCGAAGCTGAGACCCTCGAAGATGAGACTACCGTTTTAGCTTGTAATAGTCATAAGCGAACCACACAAATATCACTACGAGTACCCACAGATTTTGAGCCAACCAAGCGAGACCCTTTGCACCTGTCATCAACGCATTATAAACTAAGTTAGCCAACCCAACAGCCCATGGACCCATCTTCATGATTGCATTCTTAACAGCCTGTGCGAACGACTTTGTGGCTTTAGCGCCTTTCATAACAGCAGACCTCCCAGCGATAATAACAGTTGTCACAATTCCAGCCACTGAAATTACCACAGCGCTCAACCCAACCATATTTTCTTTGGCCCACTTCTTGAATCTCTCTAACCTAGACAAGTCGTTGTTTCTGACCTCATCGACAATAATTTTATTAGCTTCTTCATGTTCTGGTTTGAGACCGTCCTGAAGTCGTATGCTATCCGCTTTCAACTCAGCTGTCTCACTAACGTTTTTATACCATCGCTCTCTCACTAGGTTAGTCTCGTTTAGAGCTTTCAAGCGGTATCTATCAACCATGATTTCTAAAGCCTGTATCTTCACATCGTTTGGACCCTTTGGATTCAATACACCTGCGAGCTCTCTTATTTCCTCTTCAGTAACGATTATCACACCATCGTTTAGCTCACTTTCTCGTGATTCCACTTCATCTTCAATCCTATCACTAGCGATAGAGACTATGGCGTCTGTTAGATCTTCTGTTGGTACTATATCCTCAGACCTCAACTGTGCGTCAACCACACCACTTGACGTGTTTTCATGCTCCTTTTTGGCTTCTTCAACTAATCGTCTAAACCCTTCAACAGCTTCAGCAGCGTCCCTTGCGTTACTATACTGAAACGTCTTACCTTGATTCCTTGAGACAAGAACTTTTTTACCTTTAAATGTGACGCCGTTTTGATAGCCCCCCTTACCAAGAGTTATGGTTGACTCATTAACGAGTTTCTCTGAGCTCGGTCCATCTTTCATTCTAATGTCTAATCTTAGAGCTTTTTTGAAGAAGCCTTTCTTGTCTCTTACTATTGACGACATTATGGTTGACCTAAGTCTCTTCGTGTTCGGTACACCTTCGTGTATATCGTCCAGACCTCTTTTGATCCCTCTTGTTGGTGCTGCGTCAGCTTCTATAGTCACCGTCTCACCATCATCAATGAATGACGTTTCTTTCTGTCCACCTCGCCTTCTAGTTAGCTCACCTCTTATCTTTTTTGCATAGTCTTGATGTTCGTAGTAATCAACGCGAACGTCTTTCGGCATCTCATTCACACCGTACTCAATGGTTGTCTTGCTGAGCCACTCTTCGGCGTCAGTGAGTCCCTCTTCTAATTGCTCATCAGTGGCGCCTTCATACTTGTCGAAGTTTTCCATCTCAAGGTCGTCGAAGCCACCTTCAGCCATATTACATTAGCTCACATTTTGAATATCGCTTTCTGGTATCCACGAATTATGTTTGCTCTCATAACCCAACCATTTGACCAGCGCCATCTTCTTCCCTCTGACTTTCTTTCTTTTCAACACCTTTTCGACTCTGTACACATCGTCGCCATTTTTCTTACTGACCAGCGATAATTCCTGTTCATAAAATTTACCAATAATCTGTTCACCACTTATGTCCTCAATTTCATATACATTCGGGTCACCACGAATAACCTTTACCACTTTAAACAGCTCTTCAGTGAAGTTGGCTTCATAGCCCTTTGTGAACACACTCTTGTATTTACTAATTCTCACTGACTCACCAACTCTAAACTTTGGCAATGGATTGTCTGCAAAATGATGACCAAACAAAGTGGTCCAAACTTCACCCTCATTTGACTTATTGACATCCTTTGGCTTCATCATAATGCTTCGATTCACATTGCCATTGTAATTGTCCACAAACTGGTCTAGAACCCCAATCCATTTGTACGTCCCGCGGCTATAAAAGTACTTCCACATAATGCTCTTCAGACTTCTATTGAAACGCTCGACAACAGCGGCCTTTTTATCACTCTTAGTGCTGAAATATTCAACACCATGTTTTTTCAGCAAACTTTTCACCCCAACATTGTAGAACTCAAGTCCATCGTCAAATTGAGCTAACTTAGGCGCGGTTCCAAACCGATCTTTAAAGTCGTTCAACAACTCTCCAACAGCCTTAGTCATGTTCTTAGTGTCTTTTCTATAAACTGCAATTCCAAAAGCATATCTACTCAATATTTCAATACCTGTCAATATCCAATAATAACCTCCATTCTGTTTTGAGTACTTACTCATGTCCACTAAGTCCATTTGGAGCTCTTCACCAAGAAACCCAACAAAAGTCGCGCGGAACTTATGCCTTCTCACAATAGGTTTGTACCTAGTGTAAGTGTCCTGCGCTGTCAACCATTCTTTCACTGTTTTTCTAGTTACTTTCAATCCGTCTCCCAATGCACTTTGATACAACCTCTCTGCACCACTGTACCCCGTCTTAGGATTGTAGTAAATGTCTCTCAACCCCTGCTCTGTCTCCACACCAAGTTCCATATAATTCACACAATATACAGTTCCAATAACACCGCGCCAATTTTGAGACCACCGTTATTTGGTTTGACGCGAAACGTCATACTTGAGTAAACACCTTTTTTAATACTCACCTTAGACTCAATGTCCACATGACGTTGTACTGACCCATTCAAAGACTGTTCAGTGGGTATTGGCAACGTTGTGATCACATTGCTACGCTTCCCATCAACGCCTACATTGTTCTCCGTCTCAACAATATCACACAAAACTTCTATGTACTTCAGACCTCTGTTCATGTCGACCTCGTTTGGACTAATGTGCCACTTTGAGTCACCCTTAATCACCCTACCCTTCGCGAAACCAAATAGAGTTCCAAGGCGGCCAAACTCAAATGGGACGCCAGCCTTAACCTTGCATCTACTTGTGAACAGTACTTTCTCTATCTCAAGGTCCATACCCTTAACTTTTTTAAACTCTTCTTTTAAGATTTTAACTAGTGCGTCGAAGTTAGCATACCCTCCACTCGTTATCATACTTCCAAGATCACTCGAAGGGTAACTCAACTCGGGGAAATTAGCGACGTCGCCATCTAATACGTTATTGTAGTCCCAAAACACAGTGGCTGTCTTGACCATAATGTATGGGTTATCGTGCGTGATCATTATCGCGTTGTCAAAGGACACAACTTTTTCTGCGCCTTCAATGAATACCGTCAATTTTCGCATTGTGTATAACATACGGTATATTATATGCAGAAAGCCCTTCATGACTACTATGGAAAGTACTACAAACGCGCGATGGCTAACACATCGAAGGCTACACACGACGCGAAGGCAGACCTCATCAAAAAGTACCCCCACGCTACTTTAAGCAAATTCGAGTTCAATCCAAATGTTTCGCAAGATGGTAAAATCATGAGTGTCGACATATATTTCAGAAACAACGACATCCTCAGCACAGACATAACCAGCGCAACCTTCAAAAACGATAAGAACATGTGGAAGTGGCTACACAATAGTAAGTTCCCAATAATATGGCAAGGCGGTGGAACTATCCAACCACTACCAAAAGGTCATAAGAACCACTGGGGGCTTTGGGATGGCTATCCAACGGAAAATGTGTTGAATTATCCAGTGAATAATTTCAAAGTCTTTGTTAACCAAAATAGCTACTTCATGTCAAAGCTACCAACCTTACAAATCATCACGTCAAAGACAAAATCAGAGTGGGACGACAGCGAATCTTACTATCGCGTTGTGTTTGCGACGTATTGTGCGAGTTTCTGTTGTGGGGTGTCATTGCAACATTTATCAGTGTCACAAGAAGTTCACCCCGTGGTCACAAGTGTGATGAGGTTTCATTTGTACTTCACCATTAGAAGACTTCTCAGAAGAATGGAGGGTGGTGAGACCATGAAATCAATAAGTAGAGAATTCAACGCTTCCGAATTGTATGGTAAGATTTCCAAGATTCCCAGAAAACATTACTACCAGAATAAAGTCCTGAGCGATGGCACAACAGGTGAGTCCAGAGTCTACACACTCAACGACACCCATAACGATTATAAACGATACGTCGCGCGATCGTCGGACGGCTTTACCAACATTGGACTGCAATATCTAAATCAAAGCATAGAAGCCTTTGTGTACTCCACACTTGGTGCGCAAGCGAGAACACGTGTGTCGGTCGTTGGTGGTTCTGCAGGAAGTTTAGAAACCCAACAAGAATTCCGCAAGTTGTTTTCTGACACCGTTATCAACTATGACGTGTCGACATGGATTCTCAACATGAATAAATCGATTAGAGACACCAACGTTGTTCAAAATCTTGCAGTGTCTCCAAGTACATGGTTGATGCCAAGTAATGTGGTGATACTCAAGAATAAAATCGCTGGGTACAACAACTTATTAAAGATTGCCACAGAGTCCATGAGATTTGGAGTGAACACTCGCTTGAATGCAACAACACCAACAATTACGGCTAAAAAAGTCCACCAAGAAAATGTGGTGACTCACTCCCTAGTAGCGCCAACGACTGTGAAGAAAAAAGCTCACCAAGAAAGTGTGGTGGTACCAACGACTGTGGCTAAAAAAGTTTACCAAGAAAATGTGACGCCACTTCCCGTGAAAAAAACAGTGGTCACTACCACAAGTAAGTCAGACACGACAACATTGGCGATAGTGTTAGGGTTCTCAGCAGTCTCTGGCTATCTACTAACCAAATACACCTTGAAGTAGTAATGAGTCTAAACTATGGGTATGAGTCTGACGACCCTCACGATAAAATACTGAAGAGAACGAAAAGGCATCTGGACGAAGATCCTAAATTAAGCGCGACCGGTGGAAGGATGTCCGGACTAATAGACATGCAAGGCTCAGCAATAAAAAACGTAGCAGACCCAGTCGATGACTCAGACGCTGCAAACAAAAGAACTCTAGAGCAATTGCTATCAGGTTACCTAAAGAGTCAGTCCTATAATGTTGTGTTTGACTTCAACGTTAGCACACACGCCTTGAAAAACGTGGAATTTCACACCAATGGTTCAAACAAAGTGAAAGCCATTGGTGAAACAAGTAAATTAGTGCAAAACAACCTAACCTATGGCCCTATTATTGGCATTAACAGTGCAGGCCAACGTTTTCTGTCCCCTGTGTTAACACCACTCCCACTTGAGTCAGGCCTTCATTTTAACTGTCCGAGTATGCAATGGTGTGACCTTTCCATTTTTGTTGTGGTGAGGTTACCTATGAGAACCACTGGGTCAAATTGGGAGACAATTATATCAAACGACGACGGTCAGTGGGACAAGTTCGTAGGGTACAAGACTGGTATGATTAATGGACTCGCGTATGGTGGCAGCAACCCAGCGATGGAGAGCATATGCACTATTCCAAGTGGCGTTGACCTCACAAAAATGCACATGATATCAATACACTGGCAAATGAGCAACTCACACGTCAGAGTCAACAACATCAAGTCGACTGACTCAGACTTCGTAGCGAATATGAAAAATATAGGCACACCTTATGGAACAATTTTTGGAATACACCGACCAAGAATACCACTCGCACCTTATGCATACCCATCGTTGATAGAATTCTACGGTGTGAGAATCGTGAGTGGTTACATGACAAACCGAGACATCATAATCATGGGTGGAGAAATGATGAAGGAATATGGTATAAAGTAAATGGGAGCGTGTATTTCGAGACCCCATGAAATATACAAAATAAATAAGACGACTGATCACATGTTCAAAGCTGGTGGATCATTTGGCCGCGGTGACGTGACTCTCGAGCTCCACGCTGAGATTGGTATGAGGTCTAAAAAGACTTACGGCAAACCTATTATGTTACCAGAGTCAGACACTGTGGGAGTGGTAGGAGACGTGACCTAAGTTAAAATGGGTTGGTCTCAGCTTCGAGGGTCTCAGCCTCGAGGGTCTCAGCCTCGAGGGTCTCAACTTCGAAGATTTAGAAAGCTGATTCGTAACATTAGAAACTTTTTCAGACGACGTAGCGAACCGAAGACTAATAAAACACATCTGATGCGTTGGTACGCGACAAACCAGATCTATAAAAAACCTTACACCCGCGTCGAGTAGTTTTTTCGTGGAGGACTATATAGCGATGACTTCCATGGTACTTCAATTATTTGATTTCGATGGTCACCAAATCACGACGGTTAATCACAACGGTGATATATGGTTCAAAGCGAAAGAAGTCGCGAGCGCTCTAGGTTATGCTCGACCAAAAGATGCGGTTCACGACCACGTCGAACCTGACTGTAGAATGAAGATGGAACAAGCCTCGTTTATCAACGAACTTGGGGTCTACTCGTTGGTGTTCTCGAGTAAAATGGAGCGTGCGAAACAGTTCGGAAGGTGGGTGCACTCAGAAGTCTTGCCAAGCGTTAGAAAAAGTTTAGCTGACGTCGGTCTCAAACACAATCAGTTTAAAATGATCACCGAGTTCGATCTCCATACGAAAGTTGTTGGTTTTCTTAGGAAATATTATCCAGAAGCTATTTTGATAGCCGCTTGTGGTGAAAATCAAGACACTTCTGCGAAGAGAATAAATTCGTGGAAAAAAGGTTACCAACGTGGGACACCTGACTTGATTATTGCTAATGCAAACCGACAGCACAGCGGACTCGTGATTGAGTTCAAGAACCCAGGTGGCACAGGCAAGACATCCAAAGAGCAAGACTCTCTGTTGCTCAGATATAAATCCGCTGGTTATCTAACATTGTTGTGTGACTCGTACGACGACGCTATTACTACAGCGATAAAATATTTCTTTGACATCGGGTTTAAGTGTCCCCAGTGTTTTCGTAAATTTAAAAATAAATCAGCGTTGAGTAACCACGAGAGACACTATTGTAAAGAGACTTTTTAGACAACGAGTAATGAGTCGAATTAGCGCTCGTTCTCGTTGTTGAGACAACGCTTGAAGTGATAACTGTTCTAGCATTTTTTAAAGACGTTTTTTTAACTTGATAAAAACGTTTGCGAAACTTTCTCTCTCTATTTCACAAACCTTCTGACCACTATGTGAAAAAATGTTTCTATGAGACATTGGACGCTTCATGTGACCAATGTCTAAATTTAAAAAGTGGGATGTATTGAGAACACCCGTAATTTTATGTGGAAGGATGATGACGTCTGCACACTGCACGATATTGCTCAGCACCACCAACGAATGATGGTCCTGGGTTATATCTCCAATTGAATGACGCGTCAACAGCTGTTCCGTAAGTGTCACGACAAACGACGCAATGCGCTTTTAGAAATGTGATGTCGTCTGCCATTGGGAACAATGTGCCAAGCTCACCAAGTTTTTTTAAGTGCTCCGTTGTTATGAGACCACAAATAATGACGTGAATGCCAGCTTTGACGTAGCCACGAATAACTGGGAGTAGATCAGAGTACCAATGACCTTCGTCAATGCCAATGACGTCATAGTCAGTTACTTCGGAAGAACTCGGAAGGTTGGTGATTAACTTCGCAGGTAAACTGTCTGACCCGACAACAATGGTCTGACGATGTGTGGAGAACGCATGGTCAGTTCGCCTAGTGTCACCTGTGTTGTTCATGTAAAGGACTTTGAGCCCTGACTTACTTAACGTGACTAACCTACGAAGAGTCTCTGTTGTTTTTCCTGCAAACATGGGACCAATCACGATTTCTAGTTTACCAACTTTTCTCATGGTTACTATACCTTCAGAGAAATATTTTTTTATTGTGATGGAAACCGTCGTTCCATGTCGAATATCCGCTGGAGCTCTAAGTTTTTAAGATGGGACCTCGAGCTCTCATGTCTTAAGCGATGCAGTGGGTCGTTGGTGACCACCGCATGGGTGACAGGTGTACACGTTTTCATCTCTCACAAAGTGTCTGTGGGCGGGCGAGAGTACGTGGTCCCTGATATCATCCGCACCCAGTATCTCATTACACCCCACCTTGCAAACGTGAACGTCGCGGTTTGCAGCGAGCTCTAGCCACGCTTTGGCTTTGGTTGGGCATGGTTTCCACATAAGGGTCGCTAAGAACACTTCGAGGAAGTTACCGAGTAATGTAGCGTTGGACTCACGAGGGTTGTTCAAGTAGACACCACTCGCTAACATAAGGTATTTGAATGGTGAGTGACACCACACAGGGATTATGCTAGCTAATCTATCAGCGAGCTCGTTGGCTCTCTCCTCCCGAAGATCGATCCAAGCGTCGAGAAGATGCCTAGTGCAGTTGACCTGAGAGCTAAACCGTTTTGGCAACCCTCCGTCGGGGTTGAGGTCAAGGAGCGGTGAGCATATTGAGAAGTACTCGTTTAAGACCTTGGGTCCAGGGACGTCTTGTGGGGTAGACACACTGGTAAAGGCCGTTCTCAGCATGTTGGCAATATCTTCTTCGCTAACCTCTCGGGCTTGAGTCATTATGTTATACTCCCAGAAAAAATCCTAATTTTTAGTGCGTTTGGTCTGGAACTGTGAGGTCAACTGTGAGATACCTGTGAGACAACTGTGAGTAAGATAACACGTGATAGTGTATTAGATGGCTGAAGACTCACAGACCGCTGACGCTAAGATCACAGCTGAGGTGAAGAGTGTTAGGGTGAAGGACCCAAAGCGTGTCGCTGCTGGTAAAAAGTTGGCTGAGATATCGAAAGCTGCGAAAGAAAAGAAAATGCGTGAAATGATAGTCAACGAAGAACAGAGTAGTGAGTGGAGCTACATGTATGGTTATATTGTTGGAACACTTGGTGTTGTCATTGCTGCTGCTTCGTTATGGTACACGATTAGCAGTGAAAAAGAAACACAACTGAAACCTGTGAGCACTGTGGTTAGCACGTCAGAGAGTCATAAAACTCGTCGTCCAGCGTTAGACACATTTGACTCTTGAACAAAACATACGACAATGTATATGGCCACGATCGATCGAAAAGAACTTATGAACGAGTTGTACGACGCGCTACTTGTCACGACTGGTGCTGTGGTAGTGAGTATGATTTCTAAAAAGGCTTTGGGAGAACCATTGGGAACACCAGAGACAGTTAAAGGCACAGTGAAACTTGCTGCAGCTGTTGGTGCAGGAACGCTGTTAGTAAAATGGGCGCAATCAAAAAAGTGGATACCGACAGATCCATTCAAATCAATGTAAGTTAATGGTGAGTGTTGTGGCTGGAGGGATTTTTAATGCAGTGGCTTTTGCAGGCGCTGGCTTTATGTTTTCGAAGTTTAACCACACAGGCTATGAGGCTGAGATGAAAAGACACAATCATGCGTTGGAGCAGTTAGCCAGCGCGAAAGAAGTGTGGTATGAAAATGAAGTCGCTAAAAAAGATCAGATTCAGCGCTTGCGACAACAGCTCTCTGACGCTAATGCTGACATCAATGACACAAACCACGCGCTGGAGGAGCTTAGAAGCGTAACGACCATACAGTACAGCGGACGAGTGTTCACTGACCTCCCGAAGATTGCGGATTACTACCAACCGAGTGCGGAAATGAAGGATTACCAATTATTGTTTGTTAGTGCGTTAGGTTTGGGTAGTGGAGTAGTGGTGTGGGTATTGGTTCGATAAAAAAAATGTTGGAGTAGTATAAGTGATGGACAAACTTATGAGGCAGATGAGTTATGGCTTGACAATTGGCGAGATCGCGAGTGAGACGCAAACTGAGTGTGGAGACACCTTCAGAATTTACTACTGCTCGGATTGTGACGTTGTGAAAAACATGACTGACTGCGGTGGGTACGCGTGTCCAAAGTGTGGCGACATCGAATGGGGCTACATTCAGAGTTATGGTGACATGAGACTCATGCGACTAAAAAGCGTTCACAAACGGTCTTGGTGGATGGGGAGGAGACTACGGAACGTTGTGAAGGGTGAGCACCTTGAGTTGATAAAAGAGGACTTCTTGAAAGTTGTCAATGTGTTGTACTCATGCAATTTGATAAAGGGTAGAAACGTCAGCAGATACGGGTACTACATTATTAGGTTGTGTCATAGAAGACAATTAGAGACACTCAAGAAGGTGTCAGACCTCAAAGACGGAAAGGTGAAAGAGAGGTTTGACGACAATCTGTTTGGGGTGGTGTATCCAAAGTTGGGATGGTGCGAAAGTGGCGATCGTTATTACAACGAGTGGGCTAAGAAAAAAAGTGTAGTATAAGTATAAGCCAATGAGTCGGACTGTGAAAACCCCACTGACAAAAAGACAAGTCGAGGTTGGTGGGCGGACGCATAAGAAACTTGCTAGAACTGGTGCGACTCGAGGTAGCTACACAAATGCAGCCGCTGTGAACCTACTAACAGATAGAGCGACCAACGCTCACGGCTTTTTTGGAGACCAAGAAACACAACCCACAGTTGAAGACCATAGTGACGCATCGTCGACGCAGCTGTTGGATCGAGCACTGAGAGGGTTCACAAGGTCTTATGGAGTCGAGGTAATTGACGCTAGAGATATCAATCAGGTAAATGGTAGTAGAAGTGCTGTCACTAACCTTTTGAGACGTGAGCTGGGTGAGACCAACGGAATGAAAGTGGTAGAGACAGTCAAGGTCACTTTTGAGAAAGTTTTAGAGCGTGATAAGACCACATACAAAACTGCCTACTTTAACAGCGAAACGTTCGTCGTCATTAACGAGCATGACATCGAGGGTGTCGCCAATCGTGGGTCGGAGCAGATTTTGACGCGGATAGCTGGGTGGTTATCTGAGGGGTCTGGATGGACTATCGACAAAATAGATGCACACTACGTTAATGTCGCTATTTACAGACCTTTGCATGGGAGTAGCTACATTGTACATTGCGTTGCCAAAGGAGCTGTGCAACAGTATGAAGGGTCTGATAAACGTAAATAATGGGGATGACAACGAGTGCTTTAGATGGTGCCACCTTGCACATAAGTTTCCTGTTGGAAAACACTCTGATAGAACGTCGAAGTACGCTAGGCATGTCGGTGAGCTGAATTATGACGGAATTGACTTCCCAGTCACACTCAAAGACTACAACAAGATCGAAAAGGCGAACGATATTAGCATAAATGTTTTTTGGTATGAAAATAAGCAGCCATTCCCTGTGTACGTATCTAAGGAGGCGTATCCTGACCATATGGACCTACTGTTGATAACTAATGACGTGGGCAACAAGCATTATGTGTATATTCGCGATTTCAACAAATTCATGTACCGTCAGACAGAGCATAAGGCGAGAAAGCACTTTTGTAGGTATTGTTTACAGTGTTTTAGTCGCGAGGACGTGCTTGAACGCCATGTGGAAGTATGTTTGGTCATCAATGGGAAGCAAGCTATTAAAATGCCACAAAAAGGTACGAAAGTGAAATACGAGAATTTTAGTAGACAGCTAAACGTACCATTTGTGGTGTATGCAGACTTCGAGGCTATCACGCAGAAGGTGCATGCGGCAACACCATCAAGCGAGTGTAGCTACACAAATGCTTACCAGAGGCACGTTGACTGCGGTTATGGGTATAAATTAGTTTGTTGCTACGACAACGAGTACAGTAAGCCAGTAAAAGTGTATCGCGGTGAAAACGCAGTCAACAAGTTCATTGGGGAGATGTTAGAAATTGTCGAATATTGTAAAGAGACATCTGAGAGTCACTTTAACAAAGAAATGATACTAACTGATGACGATAAGAGGGACTTTGACGAGGCTAAAAGTTGTCATATTTGCAGTGTTGAGTACACTGGTGCTGACGTTAGAGTGAGAGACCACTGTCACGTGTCAGGTAGGTACAGAGGGTCCGCACATCGTCAGTGTAACGTGAACTTTAAGTTGACTGATAAAATTCCTGTGATCTTTCATAACTTACGCGGCTACGATAGCCATTTCATTATGCAGAAGATTGGCAAGTTTGGTCAAGACATAAATGTGATACCAAACAACATGGAGAAGTACATGGCGTTCATGCTTGGAAAAAACTTGGTATTCTTGGACAGCTTTCAGTTCATGAGTAGTGGTCTAGACAACTTGGTGAGGAACCTACCAAGGGACGCTTTCAAATACACGTCAGAAGTGTTTCACGACGAGGGGTTGGCACTCATGACAAGAAAGGGAGTCTACCCCTATGATTATATGGACTCCTTTGAAAAATTCGATGAAAGTGAGTTACCCTCTAAAAAAGACTTTTACAACGTTCTGAACGACGAGCACATTACGGAAGAAATGCACGAGCGCGCCATCGATGTGTGGGACTACTTCGACGTTGAAAATATGGGTGGGTACCACGACCTGTATTTGAAAAGCGATGTGCTCTTGCTTGCTGACGTTTTTGAGAACTTTAGAAAGACATGTCATCGTGAGTATAAATTAGACCCGTGTCACTATTTCACTTCGCCTGGATTGGCTTGGGACGCCATGTTAAAGATGACTGGAGTGGAACTTGACTTGTTGTCTGACATTGACATGTTCCAGTTCGTAGAATTAGGTATGCGTGGTGGTGTGAGCTACATTTGCAACAGACATGGTGTGGCGAATAATAAATACATGAAGGGGTACGATAAAGCGCAAGAGTCGAAGTATTTGATGTACCTTGATGCCAACAATTTGTATGGGTGGGCAATGAGTCGAAGTCTACCTACGGGTGGCTTCAAGTGGTTGACTGAGAAAGAAATAAAAAAGGTTAATCTATGCGACTATCACAACAATAGTAAAAAGGGCTTACTGCTTGAAGTCGACTTGGAGTATCCAACCCATTTGCATGACCTACACAACGATTACCCGCTGGCTCCTGAAAAGATGGAGATAACTGTCGACATGTTGTCAGAGTACTGCACGAAAATCAAAAATAAATTTAATGTGAGTGTTGGTGGTGTGAAGAAGTTGGTGACTAATTTGATGGACAAAAAAAAGTATGTGTGTCACTATGGAAATCTGCAGTTGTACATGAATCTTGGATTGAAAATCAAAAAGGTTTATAGGGTCCTACAGTTTGACCAGTCCAAGTGGTTGGGTAAGTACATTGACTTTAACACAGTCAAAAGAACTGCGGCTAAGAACGCTTTCGAGAAGGACTTTTTCAAGCTGATGAATAACAGTGTGTTCGGAAAAACGATGGAAAACTTGAGGAAGCGTGTGGACGTAAGATTAGTGACCACTGCGAAGAAATTTGAAAAACTTGTCTCAAAGCCAACGTTTGTGTCTTGCAAGATATTTAGCGAGAACTTAGTCGCTGTCCACAAAGTTAAAGAAACGCTGACACTAAATAGACCCGCATATGTGGGTATGTGCATACTAGACTTGAGTAAAACGCTGATGTACAATTTTCACTATAACTATATTATGAAAAAGTACTCTAGCGACACCTGTAGATTGCACTTCACTGACACTGACAGTCTGTTGTACTCGATCAAAACTGATGACGTTTATTCCGACTTTATGATGGAGTGCGAAAAGTTCGACAATAGCGACTACCCCGCAGACAGCCCATTCGCTTTTAAAGAGAATAAGAAAGTTATTGGGAAGATGAAGGACGAGTGCGCTGGAACGCCAATTATTGAGTTCGTTGGGTTGCGCAGTAAAATGTATAGCTATTTGAAAGAGGATGGAGGTGGTGGGAAAACCGCTAAAGGTATTAGAAAGAATATAATTAAAAAGGTAATCAGACACGAAGATTATAAAAGTGTGTTACTCGAGCAGAAACAGTTGCGACACACAATGAAGACCATTAGAAGTGTCAAACATCAGCTAGGTAGTTACGAAATTAATAAAGTGTCGCTATCCTGTTTTGATGACAAACGATACCTTTTAGAAAATGGCATTGACTCCTACGCATATGGTCACAAAAACATTGAAGCGAGAGACACCACTGAAAATAGTGAGCAAACGGACTAATTTGCAAAACAACTGGCTATTTGTTAGTCAATGTTGTTAGCCAATCAAAAGAGCACCATTTCGCTATCCATTTGGATAAAACACCACTAGAGTCAAAATCTGGTGGGTTTTTTTTTCGCGCATGAATTGAGACAACAGCAGAACGCGTCGGTCGTAGTTTGTTAAACAAAAATGCGAAAATGTTGAAATGACACTTTCTATTTTTAATATGTGAAAATGATGAAGTGGCACATTCTTTTTTTTAAATATGCGAAAATGTTGAAATGACCCTTTCTATTTTTCCTAAATGTAATTTGACATGAATTTGCGAAAATGTTGAAACGACACTTTCTATTTTTAAATGTGGCTGAAATAACACCAAATTTAGCGAAAGTCATAATTTGGTATTGTTTCGTTAGTCTCGCATGTGTTTGACATCAATTTAGTAGAAAACGTGGGAGGGGTGTCTAGCTTGACTAACGATTGCTGTAGTAGTATAGCAGGTGGGGCTGCGAGCTTATTCGATGTTAATCGTTAATATAAATACCAAAACATCGCCAAATTTGTCGAGTCGCGACTTGGCACAAATTTGGTGATGTTTTGGTATTTATATTAACGGTTGACGTCGATTGGGCTCGCAGCCCCACCTGCTATACTACTGAGATAAGATATGAAAGGTTAAATGGAATGACTCTGTACGACCTTTTCCGATCATAGCGACAAGTACGTCACTGTCGGTTTAGTGTTGGCTTCGAAAGCCAATAGTGCAACCTTATAACGCTAACCAACACTAATCATAACCGTAATCACGGTCTTCCGAAGGTTGACCAAAGCCGACTGGGCGCCATCTTCGGAAAAGGTCCCACAGAGTTATCCCATCTAACTTTTTCCATATGAAGAACTGCAACCGCCATTCTTTATCGTTTTAGGTGTTCAAAAAAACAATGAAGAAGTCATCTCAATTTTCGAATCATGTGCCCTAATAGTCACCTAATAAAATGTGTTCGATGTTAAACATATTAGGGGAAATATTAACGTATCTCTTTGTAAATCAAACCTCAATGATTCTGAACTGAGCGATTGACTTTCGTCGGCCAAGCCGAGTTGACCACTGTTAAGAACTCCACTTTCCCCAGTACTCTCCACACTGGTCGTTGGAATCACTTTCCGCGAGCTGGAGGACCGTATTTCTGGAGAATCATTACTATAGACTTTCTCATCTGGCACCTGTAATCAACCACAAATAGTAAAATATACTTATTTTTATACTTATTATTTACGAAAAAAGTAAACTTATTTTGTGTTTCCGTTATTTCACAAGAAATTGCAATGGGAACGTCCACGAGTGTCTCTATAAAATAAGTCGTGTCTTACGCACGGTGTGATTGGTCAGTTACCGTGTTTATATCAGGCTATGCAAACACGGTTGTGACGTCACAGTACATTTCGCAGTCTTATTTTATAAAAATAGAAAATGGCCGCCCGTGTTTATATAACCTGATGCAAACACTCGAGAGAGTTTGGTCGAATTTGAGAGTACTTATGTAAACCACTTTCAAATTCTCCCAAACTCTCTCTCGTGTTTGCATCAGGCTATATAAACATGTTCTAAGGATTTATGGTGAAGGAAAATTTCGAGTGTTGGAATATATACATTTTAAGACTAAATCGGGACCAGTTGCGAAAAATGCAACTTCAAGGCCTTCCGGCTGGAATTGAACCCGCGACCCTGTGATGCTAGTGCTGTGCTCTGACCACTGAGCTACGGAAGCCGTTGCCGAGAGCCTAGTCACGAGTTCTGTATATATAGTGGTGGTAATGCCGGGATAAGATTCTGGGTATATTACAGTAATATTTGGCATTTCACTCGATTAAACTACATGTTCGAAGGATTTGGGCGGCCATTTTCTATTTCTTAAATGGAACACGGGAATAATGTTTTCTATTTCTTTTATAAAATAACCTGGAGAAAATAAGTTGAAAAAACATTGAAGTAGCCTTCTTTATCAATGCCATCAAAACGTACAATCACATTACTCTTCAAGATGGCGTATGTAATAACATAAATTACTTTTCCGTTAGTAGTTGTATTAAATAACTGTGTCTTAATCGAGTTATACGTCGAAGTTTGCGTCGAATATAATTGAAGCAATTAAATTTGTCTGAATTATATTCGTCTGTTATGTGTCGTTTAGCGCCTGCCTGACAGTACAAAGACACGCAAGTAATTCTCTTAAATAGAAACACGGTCTTTAGCCAATCACAGGGCACATTTTCCAAATGTTATTTTATAAAATGTATGACTAACCATGATTGGTGAATTCTCCAAAGGAGATAATGATAACAGAGGTAGTTCTTTCTCAATAGACTCTGACCTTTTCCCTTTACAGTCAACAGATCCCGTGGACGATGATGAAAACAGAGTCTGCTTGATTTTTGATGTCGAGGGAGTTACTATAACTACGTCATCACTGTCAAAATTGTCAATTAATATTGATGGTTGTTCCTGGTATTGGTTAGAAACTGGTCTCCAGTCTAAATCCATTCTTTTCTGCTCAATCACTCTCTGCTTCTTCTTATGTAGAAAGTGCTTTTTTAATGGTTGATCTGAAACTAATTGTTTCTTTTTCACAACATCAGTCACAACTGGTTTGCTTACCACCATGGGTACTTGCTCGGGTGAAATCTTGCCTACATCAAGCGTTTTTGCTTTTCTTCCTTCCTCTTGCACTCGTCTTCTTGTTTCTCCTTCTCTTTCTTTCTCCTCTTCCTTCGTCTTACTGTTTCCGTCATTTCTTTTCCTACACTTTCGTCTCTTCATGCTGGAACTTCCATCTTTCACACACCTGCCTTTAGCTTCAACAAAATCCTTATAGTAATTCTCCGTCAGCCAAAGAGTATTGACAATCATCTTCAGAGGAACCTGGACTCTGATTGCCCCGTGGGTGATTGTTCTGTTCGACAGCAATACGCTTTTATTACCACCTTGATTTCCTGTATGTCCTTCTTCCACAGAGCACCACTTTCTTAGCCATATCAATCTTGGTAACATAGCACGAAGTTCCTCGCTTAACTTACTCTTCTGAACTTTTTGAAGATCAGTTAGACTGTTGCTGCGATATAGAGCCATTCTTTCATTCTGTTCATCGCCATCGGAAGAAAACAAAGCACCATGGGCCTTTTTTCGTACATCTTGAAAACTCTGACTTCGTTGAACCCCAAGATTCGTATGGCTTTGGAGTTTAGGATTTCTCGCAGATTTTTCATTCTGTTCGTTGCCAGGCATTTCCACAAGTTCTACTTGGTTCTTGTAAAGCATAAGCAATGGAACTTCATCATGGTCTCTTTCAATGACGTTCTTAGAAACTGTGATCAAGAGAAACGTATCCAGGAAACGTAAGAAGGCGGAGTCTTTCTGATAAGCCAGTGAATCGCAGAATTCCATGACGTTTTTTAAGTCTACGGGATGTTCCGGCGGAGGATTTCTAGGAACGTCGTTGGCTTCCTTTCTTCGTTCTTCGCATTTTTCTTGAAACAGAACCGACAATGGTTGACGGTTTCCAATGCCCAAAGGGGCAGAGAAATTTCTTAGTTTCCGCGTCAACCTCTTGAGTTTCTCTGCGGTTGACAAACTTAACGAAGGTGGAGGATTGTGGAAGTACTGGGCAAGAATATTAACAGTTTCAGTGGTCATCGGTAATTCAGTAAGCAGGGTAAGCATGCCGTCAAGGATGTGATGTGTGGAATCCAAGTAAGCTGAGAACGGCAGAAACCTCCTCAACCATATCAAAACTTCCTCACATTTCCGAATAGAAGCCTCTTTATGACTCTCGTCTTGGCCCTGTAAAAAAAACATATTAACAATAATGAGTAGTTGTTTAAGGTGGCTCGATCGTCTAAATCATGGGAAATTGCAATTTTCCCCATAAAACGTTTTGTAATGCAGATCTGAGCTTTATTTTGGTTCATTGCATAGTTGTATCGGTGGTCTTGATCATTGAAACGTTTCATACTTGTAGCATTTGTATATCTAGAGAAATTGTATTTATGATAAGCGGCAGATTTTATGCAAATTAGTTTTCTGGATTTATTGGAAACACGATTTCTCCACTCAGGTAAACTTTGAGGGTATAAAACTGTTCAGTAAACAAGACCACCACTAGAACCACGATGAAACTCAGATCTGCATTACAAACATTTTAATGCGGAAAAAAGCAATTTCTCATGATTTAGACTATCGAGCCACCTTAAAGGCGCGATGTTACAATTATCATTTGTAGACCCGGAGCGAGGGAATTTCTATGAAATATTACCCCGAGGGATATATCATCCCGAGGGGTAATATTTCGATGAATTCCCCGAGCGGAGGGTCTATAATTCTATAAATTATATATTATACCGAAACAATCTTGAATACTGTCTTGAACGTCTTCTTGTTCCTCCATTGTTGACAGGCTCGTCTTGGTTAGCCTGCGTAGCTGGCGCAAAGGGGCTGCTCCGGAGGAGAGGGAGCGCCTGTAGTGATGCTATTGTTTCGGCGTATTCTCCGTTCACTGAGAGAACGGAAAATTCCTATTGGCTGAGAGGTCGTTGATTGGCGGTGCGTACGATCGAATGGATTCACTTACAAAGCTATTGGACCGTTTGGTTTGCAATCGATCGCTTGAGACGAGGGAGACCCCTCGCAGCCGTCATTGAGATGCAGAACACAAAGGTTTGTTTGACGGACATGTTGATACCACAAACAAAGTAAATGAGTTATTTAGTTGAAGTTCCTCGAGCAATATTATACATTATACTTTCATGAGCCATCCACTTAATTGCATGCCCTAAGATGAGCAAAATCGTACCAAAACTCGCCAGTGTAAATGGGCCTAATGGTTCAGACGCGAAATTGGGTCAAGAAGGATTTGGTTTCGTCTTGGGACCGCACTGCTTGCTGTCTAGTGGGACATCTAAAGAATTTAGATGGTATACTTTCAGGGAAGTATGCGATTGTCTTTGCCTCTGTCAAAAGTGCTACCAATAAAATATTTTTCTCAGCGATCGTATTTCAAGAAAATTTGGTTGCGTGCGTTGAGGTAAAATGAATTAGCATTACAGTATAGTTGATTCAGGAAGGAATTAATAATTTACTGTTTTCTTTTAATTACTCGGAGGCGTAAAAAGCCGAAACAATAGCACCTCTGCAGGCGCTCCCTCTCCTCTCCTCCCCGTCCCAGCACTGCCGCTCCCCAGCCCCTTTGCGCCGGCTACGAAGGCTACGTCTTGGTTTACGCGCGTGTTATTTGGTTTTCGCGCGTGTTATTTGGTTTCGCGCGTGGTATTTGGTTTCGCGCGTGGTACTCGAGCTTGAATTCCCCTCCACAGCGAGAAACTCACTGATGCTCCCACCTACAACTTGTCTCGCAATTTTCCTGTTTGGTGACTCGGTACGCATACGTACCTTGTCACAAACACAAAGATGGCGGAACTTTGCGGGTCAAGTTGCACCAAACGTTGCCTAGTGTAACACCTCCTCTCATGCAACTGCAACGTAGCTAGGTCGAGCCATTACGAGACAAGTTGCATCACTTGCATGAAACATTACACAGTGTAACTAACAGCGCCTAAAGGACATTGGCAACACAAATAAGTACCTTTTAAGGGGACACTCCACCCCCCAGTTCTTTGAAAGTTCGTTGTCGCCTTACATGAGAATGCGTATTAGTTTTCTTCTAATCGTTTTAGTTTTAGAGAAATTTGGCTTTGTTTATCGCATTTTTGTAAATTGAAGGCCGCCATTTTTGTTCTGATTGCGGGCGAATGCGGTCGCTTCCACATTAATTTTTGTCGTCATTGAGTGATAGAAACACTACACAAAGAAACCCTTCACAATAGCATGACAATAGCGTGGTCTTAGTCTATTATGCAGGATTTCTATTCACGTTATTGTGAAAGATTTCTTTTCAAAGTGTTTCTATCACTGAATGACGTCAAAAATTAATGGGAGCGACCGCATTCGCCCGCAATCAGAACAAAAACGGCGGCCTTGATCAATTTACAAAAATACAATAAACAAAGCCAAATTTCTCTAAAACTAAAATTATTATAAGAAAACTAATACCCATTCTCATGTAAGGCGACAAAGAACTTTCATTTAAGCAACACTTGTTTTTGGGACCGTAGAATATCACATTAAATATACGTATCATATTCAATATACAATAAAACATTTAGAAAATATTATACAAAACCAGACATAGTGCTAAAGTGCGGTGCCCTGCGGCGTTCGTTAAAAATGTCACTTCAAAATAATAGGCATACATGAAGTGGATGCTTGCTATTGATTCCGAACGAACGAACGAACGAACGGAATATAAAGCGTTGCCAACTTGGCAGAGGGCACCGCAATTATTATACAAAATATAATTTAAAATACTTAATGAGATATTTTTCAAAGTTATCATGGTTGCTAGTAATACAAATTTCTAAAGGTAACTCATTTTAGACTTTTGCACGCACAAATAAATTTTCGTGCATATTCAGTTTTGATACTCTTTTTTATCTCAACTCATCTCAAACAATGCCTAAAATGCTGTTCCAACTCTTACACAGATATTTCTCGAGTATCGATAATTTTTCAAGCGTATCTCAGGATCGACATGAGCGTCCGACATTTGGTATCGACCCAGACATATAAATTTCACTTTTCAGGCCCACATTCCCATGACAATCACCATCTTTACAATCACCAACTTTTAAAACTAAAGATACAGTAGTAGTAGTATTGCACAAAAAAAAAATCATCTTACCACGAACAAATTTTGTTTAACTTTACTATATGCTCGGGAAGTCAGCGTAAGTTCATCTCTCACATGAAGAAACCACATCAAACCACAAAATTCTTGAAAAGTTCGAAGAACTCTTGCAACAGATTCACCACTATCCTGCATATAGCTGCACGAGGGTTCTAATAAACAAAAAATATATAGGAATGTTCACTTAAGGTGTCTATGACCTCAAATATACGATATTACTGATATAGATTACACATGAAGTGAATAACTGAATACCAAAATGTTTTATAATTTGAGCTTTGCATTGGTGTTCTATTAAAGACTTATTAACCGAGTGCGATGTACAGATCAAGCAAACGAGGTTAATAAGACATTTATTATATGGCTTTTGGTTCATTTTGTTCTCTGTTTTTAACGCTGTGTTTGTCTTCAGATCTTGCCGTTTACCTTACCTCTGAGCTTGTTGATTT
This sequence comes from Chrysogorgia sp. JL179-B06, assembly GCA_035772405.1. Classification (NCBI taxonomy): domain Eukaryota; kingdom Metazoa; phylum Cnidaria; class Anthozoa; order Scleralcyonacea; family Chrysogorgiidae; genus Chrysogorgia; species Chrysogorgia sp. JL179-B06. The sequence goes on from JAYKKM010000391.1 coordinate 5,132,339, forward strand.
CGCTTCATGTTAACACGCGTTACTGGTCGTTAGGCATTCATTTTCTTCAGTTAAAGGGCATACGAACCGTAAATTGACATGACTTTTTTATTGATTTATTTGAAAGAACGCATAAAATGATAAAGAATGGCTTTTTACAGTTCTTTCATATCTTATCTCGTTCTCGAGTTATTCGAGGTTGTGTAATATGACCTATGACGTCACAAGGTGTACCCACCATTATGACCAATTTGAAAATGAAGCATATCTTCAAAACTATTGAATGAAATTGCTTGAAACTTTCCATAAGTATACAGTTCAATAAATTGAATATCCCGTCTACTTTATCGTTGCCATAGTAACAGATTAGTTATCAGGCTCCGTTTCGGACCTCTCACGAACCAATCAGCGTGCGCCATCTTTCTTAGCCATATAATAAAAAGGTTTACAGACGCACAGCTCACGTCAAACACGTCAGAGGACTGCTTTTGTCTTTTCCCATGCCCCGGAAATCCCTAAGAGCTTCAATAAGCATTTTGAATGGTTTGTCTTCAATTTTTATTGTTATATAAGAAATAGATCCCATTTTGTCGTTGTCTGTTCAGTTATAGATGCACAGAAGACGTCAGAACGTGGTAAGAACATCAGTGATCCACTCGACTATCGTCTCGTGGGCCACTTTTTTGTTCTTACTACGTTCGACGTCATCTGTGCATCTATAACTGAACAGACAACGGCAAAATGGATTATAAAATAACATGTATGCTACGCAAGCTCTGATTGGTCAATACCCGTGTTTGGATCAGGCCATCCAAACACGGAAATTTCCCGCCAAAATTTTACTCAAGTTTGTGATGCTCGTTCTTTCGTATTATTTTATAAAATAAATACCTAATGGTATTTCCGTGTTTGGATAGCCTGATCCAAACACTTGGGATGTTGCCAAGATGTTGCCAAGTTGGGATCTTGTCTTGTTTTCGACTTTCGAAAAGCTAAAAAACACTCGCCTAGCGGCTCGTGTTTATTTACGCTTTTCTCAAGTCTCGCAACATCCCGCGTGTTTGGATCAGGCCATCCAAACACGGAAACCATTAGGTATTTCTTTATTCTATTTGTTAATTATTTGTCCGAAATGCTAATTGCTTACCACGTTCGATATCATCTGTGCATCTATAACTGAACAGACAACGGCAAAATGGAATCTATTTGTTAATTATTTGTCCGAAATGCTAATTTGGAATGCAAATCAGGAATTTGGATTTCTTTTCTACTTTCCGTGCGATAGACTGGTTGAAGATTTGAGTGAAAAAGTTGATAAAATCTCTATAGTATAGCATTCAAGTGTACCATCAACGTTGAAATTAGGATAAAGGTTAGTATGATCCGAAATCCTGTGTGTACTAGTTGCGCAAAATCCTAATAAACTTGAAACTTGATGTCAGCAGTCCAATGGGTAATAATGACTATCATGCACACGAAATGGAAAATAAAAACATATAATTTTTTGTTTTGTTCGAAAACAAGGCATTTGAACAAAAAATCGGTCCGCCATTAAATTCTTAGAGCAGTCAACCAGCAGTTTCACGCTGTGACGTCATCTACATCCAACACAAACACACCAAAGCTATTTACCTACGCTCATAGTGTGCAACTGTTTTCCTGCGCATAGTTTCGTTCGTAAATATGTCTTCAAACTCTAAATCGAGTTCTGATACGAGTAATAGCGAAAGCGAACTTCATGTATGGAGTAGATGAAGTCACAAACGACTCGTAGCAGTTTCGTTATGTCGATCGTCCAAACTAATGGCGGCCATAATTTCTTCGAGAAGAAATACAAACTCGATAAATATTAAAGACTTCGGTCTTTCATTACGGAGTTAAATGCTATTATTATACAATACTCATACAATCTCGATTGTGATTGGCTAAAAAAACCTACAGACAATGCTTGATGTCTTGCCACCTACAAAATATCAAAAATTGTCTGTAGGTGACGTAATTGTTAATTACTCGAGTTTATAATTTTTACAAGCTTTTCTTAGCTGGCAGTAATGTCAAAATGCTTCTACATTTATAATTGTATAACAAAACAATTATTGAATTCGGTTTTCGTATGATATCTTGTGTTATCAAGCCTCGGTTTGTGCGATCCGACTCAGCCTTCGGCATATAACACAAAATTCGGCGTTGATAACACAAGATATCATGCTCAATCTGATCCAATAATTATATATTGTACGTTGTCTAGGTCAGTTAAAGTAACGATTTACTGTAATAGAGAAAATGGAAAATCATGAAATGGATCTTATTATCTCTTTAAATTTCTCTTAAATTTATACTTGTCTTATATAGAATGTTTATAAATAATATATATAATTTGGGGGTTATAGGAACTTTAATGGCCAGGCAAAACAACGGGTCCAGGTCGAGGTTGCAGACAATTCTCCTTTCCGAAGTTCGTAGAGAGACTGGTGAAGAGTTCGGGCCGCAAGGCGTTGTGGGGCTGATTTTATGGAAGAAGGGTAGACACGTTTGGGTAATATAATAGACACCAGAATCTGTTTCCAGAATTGAAATCGGTTAAATATTGGCCGAGATATCGTTCAAAATCTACGACGAAACGGCCTTTTGCTATTTGTGATCAACAAACGCGTCCACAAAATAAACCCCATAACTCCTTGCG
>JAYKKM010000391.1:5140000-5190000 GCA_035772405.1 Chrysogorgia sp. JL179-B06
TCATCGCCACGGGTTTTAGACATCTGAAAAAATATCCAAATAAAGCTTATTAAACGTATACGGGATTTTAATATATACTTAATGTCTTAATCGCGAGGAAAACTGTTAGTTTTGTTTCCACGATTGTCTCGAAAAGGAAAACAAAGGGAAAACAAAACTAACTATAGTTTCACAGGGATCAGACATTAAGTGTTTTGTCATATAGCTAGATTTTCGCTGGGTTTAGGCTGTTTAGCTGGATTTTCACTGAGATCCCCGAACCATCGAGCCATTGAGACACAGTCAGAACAACCAGAAATACATACAGTATAGGGCTTTTGACACGCAGTATTGGGCTTTTGACACTATAAGGCTTTTGACAGTAAACAGATGTCAGCAACGCACTAATAAGCTATTTAAAATAAGCTGACAAGGATTACAATGAAAAAGTTAGGTACCTTAAGATCTACGACGGTAACCTCACACGTTTTAAAATTAAATTAATTAATTAAAATTAAGACAAAATGAATAATTCTTCGTCCCAAAAGTAATCTCAACACTGTGCTCATTCTGTTTGCAACGCTACTCTCTCACGTCTTCAGGACGATGTTAACTAGCGGAGAGATGAGAGCTGTTGCTTTAGATTGACTTTAACACAGACACTGCAGTAGCTTTAGCAGTAGTGAGGCGTTTAGAAAGTCATAAAACACGTTTCAAGTATCAAATATTGTAGTCAACTAACAATGACTTTTTTTAAATGCTAAAATTTATATTACTTTTCAACCACCGTCGTCGTCCTACATCTTAAGGTCCCTATTAGCCTAATGAAGACGTCATTGTTTTTTTAGAATACGATATTGGTTGGTATGTACTTCAAGTAACCCGTTCATTATGTTAGTAGATCATAATACTTAAAACTATTGTTAAGCCTAATACTAACCCTAATATTAACCATAATACTAACACTAATACTAACCCTAATACTAACCCTAATAATACAAACCCTAAAACTAACCCTATTATTAACCCTAATACTAACCCAAGCCTAATACTAACCCTAACCCTAACCCTAATAATATTCCTAATACTAATCATAATACTAACACTAACACTAATACTAATTACTAATCTTAATACTAACCCTGATTAAGGTTACTTAAAGTACCAGCCTATTGGTAGCTTGATGTATTTCGCGGGCTCAACAGATCAGCCACCTAATCACACGTCACATACTATTTTTCTCTCACCAAAGATAGCGACAAAACAATATTTTTCCCAAACGACCTACCATGTCATCATCAGGATGCAAAATCGACTTAATCTTTGTCAACATCAATTCATTTGGCTCAACCACTTCAACAGGAGGTGGAAAATAGAAATGAGTAAGAGATGATTGATAAAACTCCAGTTTCACCATCCTGTGCAATTCGTCTGTCACAGATAACATAAATGCAGTCTTCCAGTCTCCCAAGCGGTTGGCAAACGAAGCTGCGTCACCAAAAAGACCTGAGACAACCAACAGTTCCATTGTATGATCAGCAGTCCAGAACGCCTCGAGTTTCTGTTCAGCAACTGCACCAGTTACCTTCTCTTGAGACAAATACTTGCTATCAACATGTGACCTCGTGCGCTCATCTAGAGTAAACCAAAAACGTTTATGGGGGTTAATTTACAAAATTACTAATGTGACACCCTAAATTTTCATCGAAATGATTCGAAAGCCAATATCAAAATTGGAAAGAGCAAAAAAGTGTTTAAGTTGGTTTGATGAAGTTAGTTGAACAACTTCCTGCTTTGCATTTGATTGTTTTTTTTACTCCTAATCCTATTAAAGGACATTGGCAACAAAAATTAAGTCTGTCTAATATGAAAGAACTCGTAAAATTATAGAGTAACACCTTTTACAACTTTTCCGTATTTTACTTCGTTTTTGTTTGATATGTAAATGAGATGGTCTCTGACGTCAGGTGCAGGGTAGAGAATTTTCACTCATTAAAATATTATTTCAATCTTCTAGTTTGTTCCACAAATGTACTTGAAAATGTGCATATAAAAACTTCTCATGATAATGAACGTTGTAAACTTAGCAATCACTGAGATATAAGACATTTTTAATGAGTGAAAATTCTCTACCCTGAACATGACGTCAGAGACCATCTCATTTACATATAAAATACATTGAAATATTTCAAAAACGAAGTAAAATACGGAAAAGCTGTAAATGATGTTACTCTACCATTTCACGAATTCTTTCATATTAGACAAACTTAATTTACGTTGCCGATGTCCTTTAATACACGAAATCGTAGTATCGACTGCGCATGAATGTGGGGCCTAAAACTTATTTCATACATAACATATTGTACAATCAATGAGAATCAAGAATTTTCTGTGGTCTTACACATATATATGTATCCTAGTTGCATCAAGCAATCGATACATGCACGTTGAGCGTGCCAATTTTTGTATCTGCGCACGCGCAGATATATTGTAGTCGCGCTGATGAGTGATGTAAGTAACAATAGTATAGTTTCGGAGCCAATCAAGTTACAAACGGCTGCTTCCGATAATGCACGACCATGGCATGACAGGCGCAGATACATGTACGCCTAACGTACCTATTTTTACTACAGTTCCCTAATTAGTCACTGTTCAATAGACTTTTAAATAAACTTATAATAACACTTTGAACTTAATATTTAATCAGTATTTAGAAATAAGAGGAAGATTACAGCCGAATTTCCGCAACTTTAATCTCGATTTTCTCTTGAAATATGGATTTGTTTGAGAAGCAAGTTCTAACACTCGTAATTATTCATCCTCTGATTTCTAAATACGGACAAACCGGTTGAAAAATCTTGGCTGCCCCTCGTTTTTTCAACCGGCTTGTCCGTATTTAGAAATCAGAGGAAGAACGCTTACTCGTAATAGTTAGAACTATTACTTACAACTTACCATTTTCATGTTCTCCAATGGATAATGAACGTCTTCTAGGCTGGAACGGCATTGGTATGGTAAGGGGTGAGTTTGTAAAATAACATGACATGAACCTTGCAAATTGTTGTACTACCACCAAGGCACAATTATCTATCACCCACGCTAAAGGATATCGTGTCAATGTTGACAGCTGTAGATCAATTAAGGAGGATGAGAACGTAAGTTTACCAAGCGAATCATCAGTTGGAAATAATGGTGGGCTTTCCTCTAGTCTTGTACCAGTATTCAAAATACTCTGGAAATTAATAGGCCTATTTGTGTTGATAAATGAATGAACCAATACCAAAGCAGCTTTGAGATCATAGTTCTCCAGGTTTATCTGGAGAATTGCTAACAAGGTGTCGGTATCTCTTGTCAAGGTCAAGTCTTGTTGAACAAAAGAAAGGTCATCAGCAGATACTTTGCTTATTTCATTTTCTACGATGTTCTGGGCATTTAACTCCAAACTAGGTATTAAGGGATTTAGTTGTGGATGACTAGGTATGCTTTGCCTGCTGTCTTTAAACGATTTCTTTAAAAGATGAACAGCATCAGAAGGTTTTCCTTCAATGTACAACTTCTGACCTACATAATATGAGACAAATAGTAAAATATATAATTGTTACATGATTGACTACACTGCAGCTAAAAATCGCACAAGTTGTTGCAACGTTCTGAACAATATTGTGACAATGCAGCTATCATGGCTGACCAATATTGTTGAACGAACAATGTGTTCAGCATTGATGAACTAACAACGGTTCTTCTAAATAATTTAAGAGGCAAGGAGAAATTAGTGGTACCTAAAGTAAATACAACCACTTATATGGTTTGCACTCCTTTAGATACGAGGCCACGAATTTATGGAATTCTTTGACTGACATAATGAGAACTGCTGAGTCACTTAAAGACTTTAAAACAATGATAAGAAAGGTTGACTTAGTAAAGAACTACTTTTAAAGGACATTGGCAACAAAAATTAAGTTTGTCTAATATGAAAGAACTCGTAAAATGATAGAGTAACACCTTTTCTGTATTTTACTTCGTTTTTGAAATATTTCAGTTTGTTTGATATGTAAATGAGATGGACTCTGACGTAAGGTGCAGGGTAGAGAATTTTCACTCATTAAAATGTTAGTTCAATCTTCAAGTTTGTTTCACAAATTTACTTGAAAATGTGCGTATAATAACTCCTCATGATAATAAACGTTGTAAACTTAGCAATCACTGAGATATAAGACATTTTTTAACGAGTGAAAATTTGCACCTAACGTCAGAGACCATCTCATTTACATATCAAACAAACAGAAATATTTCAAAATACGGAAGTAAAATACGGAAAAGTTGTAAAAGGTGTTACTCTATCATTTTACGAGTTCTTTCATATTTTGTTGCCAATGTCTTTTAAAAAATAATTTAGCTTAATTTAGGATAATTATTTAATATTTTTACTCGTAGTCTTTTTTGTGTTTTCTTTTTGAATTGCGAGCAATTCTATATTTTAATATACGGGAAAGAAACCCTTCACAATAGCGTGGTTTTAGTCTATTGTGCAGGATTTCTATTCACACTATTGTGAAGGAATTTTTTTTAAATGGTGTTTCTATCACTCAATGACGTCAAAATTAATGGGAGCGACCGCATTCGCCCGCAATCAGAACAAAAATGGCGGCCTTCAATTTACCAAAAACACAAGAAACAAAGCCAAATTTTTCTAAAACTAAAATGATTAGAAGAAAACTAATACCCATTCACATGTAAGGCGACAAAGAGCTTTCGTTTAAGCAACACTTTTAATTTTAACACACGTTTTAGGGAGTGTCCCTTTAATATATAGGCTGGTGACGAAAGTTAAAAGCAAATATAAATTTTAGCATTTAAAGTGCTTAAAATTAAGTTTGTCTTATTTTAAAGAACTCTTAAAACAATGAGGAATAACAATTCACAGCTCTTCCATATTTAACTTACTTCTTGAGATATTTAGACTTTACTTCTTTAGATATTTAGGTGATATTCAAATGAGAAAATATATGACGTAGAAAGTTGTACACAACACTGGAAAATCCTTTATATCTTAAAGATTATTGAACGAAATCACTTGAAGCTTGTCTTTAATGTTTTGTTTCGTGAGCTGTAGCAATTACAAAGGTTTTGAGTGATTTCTTATAATAATATTGGAAAGATATACATGATTTTCTAATGTTGTGTACAACTTGCTAGTTGCTACGTCATAGATCAGCTCATTTAAGTCTAAATATCTCAAGAACTGAGTGAAATATGGAAGAGCTGCAAGTTGTTATTCCTCATTGTTTCAAATAAGATAAACTTAATTTTCGATCCATTTGCACTGTAAGGTAGTAATAGATATTGTGATAAAAAATGATTTATTACGTTTTGAATAGCCTAAAAATGTAAAAAAGCTAATTGAGTTTATTCGTGACGATGTTCTATCTAATCTCATCTCTCTTTGCTATGTTACGACACTTCATTAGGCGATGATCTACGAAGGCTCTTCAGATGTTGATGGGAGGGGGGCAGTCGCAATATGGAAGATTTCGATAGGGACTTACCGTACGTATTCCATATATGGAAGAGCACATACATTGCGCTAACGAGCACATACATTGCCCTCGTACCAGCCTCCTAGTTAATGGATTGTAACCGACCCCAAAATAACAAAAGTCCTAACCCCCGCCTAACGAGTTTTGTTACCCTAACCCCCCGCTGTGTCTTCAAGCCATGCCAAGCCACTATCACATCCACTCCCCTACTTTGAGTGCTAGATTAGTAGACTAGTGAGAGAGACTAAGCATGTGGGATTAGAAATTGACTGTTAGACGCATGCGTGTTAACACACATCCAGTGGGCTTGTACGAGGGCAATGTATTTGCTTATATTAACTATGGTCAGGGCAACGTATATGCTCTTCCCAGTCCTGTCTGATATGACCTTATATGGAATACGTACTATAAGTCCATATGAAAATTTCCAACCCTATGCAGTAATTATGTTGGGGGATTTTATTTACCTTGATCAAAGAGATTCTCCATTTTGTAAACATGAACTAGATTTCTCGAAGATTTCATTTCCTGTAACTTTCTTTGGATAAAACAAAGCCATGTTAATATTTGCTCATCGGGACACTGGTCTTTTTCGTTATCAGCCTTGGCACTCCTAGTCCGTTGATAAATTTTGGAAATATAATTGTATACAACTAACCAGGAGCGCTCCAATTTGAAGTCCAGCTCTCTGGTTGTCTCCAGATTAACACTTTGCTGGTTTCCACGAGGAATCATGGTATTTCCTGGGCCACAAACTGCATCACATATTGGTGAAAACCTATCACCTAAGAGATGAACTGATGATCTGTTACTGACCGCACACCACGTGTATATTGTATTCACGCTGGCCTCGGTCATACTCAGTAAAGTAAAACAAACTTTAATAACTTCCTTGTGACCAAATCTTTGAAAACTAATCAAAGACTTGATGGTAGAACTTGCAAACTGGCTTAACCAAGGTAGGCAATGTTGGTACGGCATGTCCCACTGAAAGATCTTCAAAACTGACTGATAAAATTCAACGATGTTACCAAATGGTACATTCTTTCCAGACAGCGTCGTAGAATCACTTTCGTCTTCAAGTAAAGACCAAAATAATTTGCCCCAAACATGGATTATCAAATTCATGGTGATCGACATATCACTTGACCAGTGGCCACCACACGATACTCCGACTCCCAAGGCTTGAAGAAAAATATTTTTAGCCGTGAAACGCTTCTGTTGTTCAGTCATCTCTAATGTAACACCACTTCTAGCTTTAGAATCTCCTTCGCCAAAGGTTAACACACCAGCCTCCAAATTCTTAGCCATTCCATAACCTACTGGCACAGTACATGCAGTATGTTAATTTAAAAATAAGAATGAAAATCTTGCTGCATACATACTTCAGTCTTAATATATACATACATTATTGCATATAATTTGGATTTACATAGTAGCTTTAAAGCCCGTTTTCCACTTCACCATTTCGCTCACCACTGGAGAAACATTTCACCGATGACATAATTTCTTCCCGTTTTCATTGGTCGACAACTGAAAAAAATGATGTCATTGTGGAAATATTTCGCTAGCGGCGAGCGAAATGGTGAAGTGGAAAACGGGTTTAAGGTTAGGATACACGAGGCGACAAATCGCGGGGGCATATTGCGGGGACATTTCCCCTGTTGAGGATACACGAAGGGACATGTCCGAAAAATAAAATAAAATAACGTTCTTTGATTGGTTTATTTTAATTTTGTCGCAGGGACTAGTTGCTGTTTATACGAAAAGGGTTTGTATTTCCTTATAAAAAAATCACGGAATTGGACAATAACAAGTGAAAAAAATAAGCGAATAACACCACTTTTACTTTCGTATCAAACGCTAAATTCTCTATAGCATTTACTAAAGCAATCTGAGAAAGAATGTGATTTATAAAATAACATGTATGCTACGAAGGCGCTGATTGGTCAATACCCGTGTTTGGATCAGGGCATCCAAGCACGGAAATTTCCTGCCAAAAATTTCCTTACGTTTTGCTGCTCGTTCTCTTGTATTATTTTATAAAAGAAATACCTAATGGTTTTTCCGTTGGATACTGTGATCAAAACACTTGGGAAGTTGCTCGACTTTCGAAAAGCTAAAAAATACTCGCCCAGCGGCTCGTCTTTTTCTACGCATTTCTCCAGTCTCGCAACTTCCCGCGCGTGTTTGGATCACAGTATCCAAACACGGAAACCATTAGGTATTTCGTTATTATAAAATAACAAGTGTGCTACGCGTGTTCTAATTGGCTAATACCCGTGTTTGGATCAGGTTATCCAAACACGGGAATTTTGAGGTCGTGTCACACAAAAAGCAAATCATGCCGGCCCATCATCGATTTCAAACATTAACATTCTACATGCAATCTTCCATGTTAATTTTCACAAGATTTTCACAAGTGGACAAAGCAACGCTAAAGCGAACGAGAATTTCCGTATAATTTATGAGGGCGAAGTTTACATTATTGAAAATTTCAATAAAACCCAAAAAGACAACACTTTTATAGACATAGTCCACCAAGAGAACATGGAAAAGGTGTAAAATGTTTATTTTAGTTCTCGTCGGGCAGGATATTTACGAAGAAACCTGCATTCATTTTGTTCTTGTAGCCAGACAGAAAATCACAAAAAAAGATTCTATGCATTGTAGAATATGAAGGCTAGGCAAACTCACAACATCACTTTACATCTGCAGCAATCCAACATAAATATAACCCGCATATTTTCGTGATTAAATCCATCTGGAAATATCTTTTTCATCTTTCTAAGCAAGCATGTTTTCCTGATGTTTTTACCGGCTCTTTGCTAGACCTCCCCTGATTGGTAGTTGATGGTTTTTGGGAGAATTGCAATGTTGATCTAATTATATTAATAACTTTTAGTGATATTTCTCTGTGGTTATTTTATAAAAGAAATACCTAATGGGTTTTCGTGTTTGGATAACGTGATCCAAACACTTGGGATGTTGCTCGACTTTTAAAAAGCTAAAAACACTCGCCAATCGGCTCGTGTTTTTTACGCTTTTCTCAAATCTCGCAACATCCCGCGTGTTTGGATCACGTTATCCAAACACGGAAACCCATTTATTTCTTAAATAATTAACGTGTTTGCATAGCCTCATACAAACATGGCAATTGACCAATCACAGGGACGTCACTTATCTTAGAAAATGTAACAAAAATACCCGTAAGATCTCTAAAAAACGTAAAGTTCAGCCCTGGACAGTTTTTTGTTTTCTGATAGCTGATAAGGTCTCAAAAATAGCTGATAAGGTCTTTTACTGATTTTGATTTGGTCATTCGTTACGCAGATATCTCTATTTTTAAAACTTTGCCAAAAATCGCTATTGTGAATTCCCTGCGAGAAATTTTCACAAATTGCAAAGGGACTGGTTGCGTGACATAGGACCGGAAGTCTGAGAGTTGTTCACCAGTACGTATTCTATTGTGTAGTTCAGCATTACAAGAACTGTGAAATTGTCCATTGGCTACCTTTTTTACGATGATGTCAAGATTAATAAATGCTCCTTGATATTTAAATGGTCGCAGGGTAATGTTCCAGATAACCCAATTTAAAAGCTAGTGAAGATCAGTGACATATCAACCAGAACTACTGTACACTGTTTGCTAATTTCAACTTAAGATATCCTCGTTATAATAGAAAGAAAGGTCTTACTTTTATAGTAAGCGCTATAAAATTATGGAATGCGCTTCCAGTGGCCATTGTATTTTGTATTTAATAATATTTATCCAAGTAACCTACTTGTCAAAGGCGATTTTCAGTAGGGACTTGAAGCTCATAAAACAATGCCCCAACGTCTTCAAACAATCTTACTACAATTATCTGAAAAACCAATACACAGGATTTGATCACTTTTTATTTCTTAAACACGAGCACGATGCATGCTTTATTGTATTATACCGTAGTTCTACTTGCAAAACGTTTTAAGCATTAAATCATATCATTATCATCATCATGTAAATTAAGTCAGTAAAGCTCATTAGGCATCGCACCAACTATATATATATATATCCTCTTTTATTTGCGTTTTTTTTGCAAATAGTAATGTATAAAGAGAGATAGCTCCTAAACAAATGGACAAATAAAAATATATAAAAGACCTTATCAGCTATGTACGTCCTCTTTTATTTGCATTATTTCTTGCAAATAGCAATGTTTAAAGAGAGATATCTCCTAAAGGAATGGACCAAATAAAAAACTGTAAAAGACTTTTATTATATACATGACAAAATTACTGGATTCTGATTGGCTGAGAAGAGTGCAATAAATGAAGAGAGAAGACACGGGGAACAAGTTTGACAATAAAATTCAAAATGGTGGCCTATTCTGCAATGGAAAGTTTTCACTTTTCCAACGACTTGTGGTACACTTGAATTAAAAATTCCACGTAAATATTTTGAAATGAGTACAAAGAACACCAAGAGTGAAAAGGTTTGTTGTCAAATAATGAAACAAGACGTTTTTAAAGACTTGGAAGAAGATTAAGGGTACGTGTTGTAATTTTGTCATGCATATAATAAATGAGTAATCAGATGATTTTGCTCGTGCAATTAAGGATTTATTACACTACTCGTGATATTTGAAAATTGTGCCAAATTGCACTCGCCTAACGGTTCATACAATTTTGGCACAATTTTCAAATATCACTCGTGGTATAAATCCTTAATTGCACTCGCTATCATACAATTAGCTATACTTATCAGCTATGCTTGCGTCCTCTATACAGAAAACAAAAAACTGTCCAGGCCTTTCCATAGGCACTTTAAGGCAATTGGTTCCTACCTGGCATCGTACCAGACAAAGTACTACCAGTTGAACTGTTCTCACTTGGTGTTACCATAATGGAGGGAGCTGTAAGAGTCTTAGACACATCTTGTGGTCTCAAGTCACTAGAGACAGTTGCCAGGTGTTTACGGTTTGGAAGAAGATGTGAAATCTCGTCAATCAAGTTGGTCATGATTTTAGCATGACCAGGTTTATTATTAAACTGTATAATAGTCACAATGTAACCATCAGAGCAAACAAACATGGGGAAACGTGGATGAACGGCGACAGAGAATTTCTGATGAAAAATATCTTTTTCGGAACCAGAAGATATTTCAGAACTGTCAGGCGGAATGTTTTCTTGGAAGGACCTAGAGAAAATTGATAAAAAGGTTCATCATAAGACGACTACAGAAGGTTCACAGAAGACTACTGCAGAAGGCCCCTGAGAAGACTACAGGAGAAGGGCCATGAGAAGACTACTGCAGAAGGCCCATGAGAAGATTACTGCAGAAGAAGGTCCCTGAGAATACTACTGCAGAAGGCCCATGAGAAAACTACTGCAGAAAGCCCATGAGAAAACTACTGCAGAAGGCCCCTGAGATCAGAAGGCCCCTGAGAAGACTACTGCAGAAAGCCCATGAGAAGACTACTACAGAAGGCCACTGAGAAGACTACTACAGAAGGCCACTGAGAAGACTGCTGCAGAAGGCCCATGAGAAGACTACTGCAGAAGGCCACTCATGAGAAGACTACTGCAGAAGGCCCATGAGAAAACTACTACAGAAGGCCCCTGAGAAGACTACTGCAAAAGGCTCATGAGAAGACTACTACAGAAGGCCATTGAGAAGACTACTGCAAAAGGCCCATAAGAAGACTATTGTAGAAGGCCCATAAGAAGACTACTTCAGAAGGCCCCTGAGAAGACTACTGCAGAAAGCCCATGAGAAGACTACTGTAGAAGGCCCACGAGAAGACTACTGTAGAAGGCCCACGAGAAGACTACTGCAGAAGGCCTCTGAGACGATTACTGCAGAAGGCCCATGAGAAGACTACTGCAGAAGGCCTATGAGAAGACTACTACAGAAGGCCCGTCAGAAGATTACAGTAGAAGGCCCCTCAGAAGACCACTGCAGAAGGTCCATGAGAAGACTACTGCAGAAGGCCCATGAGAAGACTATTGCAGAAAGCCCCTCAGAAGACTACAGCAGAAGGCGCATGAGAAGACTACTGCAGAAGGCCCATAAGAAGACTACTGCAGAAGGCACATGAGAAGACTACTGCAGAAGGCCCATAAGAAGACTACTGCAGAAGGCGCATGAGAAGACTACTGCAGAAGGCCCATAAGAAGACTACTGTAGAAGGCCCATGAGAAGACTACTGTAGAAGGCCTACTGTAGAAGGCCTACTGCAGAAGGCCTACTGCAGAAGGCCTACTGCAGAAGGCCTACTGCAGAAGGCCTACTGCAGAAGGCCGACTGCAGCAGGCCCATGAGAAGATTACCGCAGAAGGCCTCTGAGACGATTACTGCAGAAGGCCTCTGAGACGACTACTGCAGAAGGCCTCTGAGAAGACTACTGCAGAAGGCCCATGAGAAGACTACTGCAGAAGGCGCACGAGAAGACTACTGCAGAAGGCGCATGAGAAGACTACTGCAGAAGGCGCATGAGAAGACCACTGCAGAAGGCCCATGAGAAGACTACTACAGAAGGCCCATGAGAAGATTACAGTAGAAGGCCCCTCAGAAGACTACTGCAGAAGGCCCCTCAGAGGACTACTGCAGAAGGCCCATGAGAAGACTACTGCAGAAGGCCCACGAGAAGACTACATGCAGAAGGCCCAAGAGAAGATTACTGCAGAAGTTCCATGAGAAGACTACTGCAGAAGGCCACCATGAGAAGATTACTGCAGAAGGCCCATGAGAAGACTACTGCAGAAGGCCCATGAGAAGACTACTACAGAAGGCCACCATGAGAAGATTACTGCAGAAGGCCCTCATGAGAAGACTACTGCAGAAAGCCCATGAGAAGACTACTGCAGAAGGCCCATGAGAAGACTACTTACTACAGAAGGCCACCATGAGAAGATTACTGCAGAAGGCGCATGAGAAGACTACTGTAGAAGGCGCATGAGAAGACTACTGCAGAAGGCGCATGAGAAGATTACTGCAGAAGGCGCATGAGAAGACTACTGTAGAAGGCGCATGAGAAGACTACTGCAGAAGGCCCATGAGAAGACTACTTACTACAGAAGGCCACCATGAGAAGATTACTGCAGAAGGCGCATGAGAAGACTACTGTAGAAGGCGCATGAGAAGACTACTGTAGAAGGCCCATGAGAAGACTACTGCAGAAGGCCCCTCAGAAGATTACTGTAGAAGGCCCCTAAGAAGACTACTGCAGAAGGCCCATGAGAAGACTACTGTAGAAGGCCCCTAAGAAGACTACTGCAGAAGGCCCCTGAAAAGACTACTGCAGAAGGCCCATCAGAAGATTACTGTAGAAGGCCCCTAAGAAGACTACTGCAGAAGGCCCTTCAGAAGATTACTGCAGAAGGCCCTTCAGAAGATTACTGCAGAAGGACCATCAAAAAAACTACTGCAGAAGGACCCCATGAGAAGACTTTACGAACTCATACACTCATGACGTTACAATTTTATCGGAACTCACCAAAATTTGTGTCTTACTAATTATTTTAAGCATGTGTTACATATCTAAGAATGCAAAACAAGAATTCAAAACAAGGATGGCATATTTTAGCTGATATTTCTTTCATGTCTTTCTTTCTCTAGCACTTTTATGTCACTGCCATCACAATAACAGAGCCAGTTTATTCTCGAATTATACGTTGTTATTCTTCTTCTGAGGTTTTCTGTGGGTGTGACAACTTTTGCCCTTGATGGTAGAGGCGCTGTATGTTATGTGGTGTACACGTGCACTGTATCACCTAATTATTAACTAGAAATAATACAACGTACCGTACAGCAATACGTGGATGAAGTGGAAGAAATAAACTAGGGCCCATATCCATCATACAACCAGATGTGACAAGACTTATAGGTTCCCCAAGCTTTGATGTTATAAATAAGGCACCATTACGGGTGACACCAACCAATAGCAGACTATCTTGTATCCAAGCAATGTCACTTACCCACCATAACCTAAAAATGCAGTATAAAGAAAATAATATAAGAACAATGCTTGCAAGCTATATAAAGATGTATAAATAATACTGGACCCAAACTCTGATCATCAGTAAGATGTCGAAAAGGATCTCTAAAAGTCAAGATACATAAAACGAGGCGCAACCAAGTCGTTTTAACTCGCTTAAAAAAAGATGTTCTAAAAATAAAACTCGCTTAAAATAAGCTGTTCTTAAAATAAGCTGCAGTTCTACTAAAAATAAGCTGTTCTAAACACAGATTAAAATGCATTTATTTTGTTTTGCTATGAATTATCAATGACAAAAGAAGTAATAGTTCAACGCGTAAGTGTTCTTCCTCCGATTTAAAAAAATACAGAGAAGTGAGTTGAAAAGACGAGGCGCTGCAGCCAAGTTGTTTTAACGAACTTCGAGGTGTTTGAAATCCGAGGGATAACTCTTGCTTCTCAAACGAACCTGTAGTTTGAGTATGTAAAATCTTCCTCCAATTTCAAACCGCAGATTACGGAGGTACTGATTACTATAGTCCATATGCAAGGTGTTCTATTGAATTCGATGCTTTACGCCTATTGTTTTGATTACAAAGGCGATGCACAAAGTTTTGAAAAACTATCACATAAATAAGAGCATAGTGACGGCTACACAAGGGGACCAATTATGATTTTTTATCAGTCATCTGTCATGTCACCTGTGTGAAAGTTGCTCCACGTGCCGTTTGCAATGTGGTCTGGCGACGCGACAGCCTCGCAATCGTACAAGGAGCCACAGCTTAAAACATTTAAACCATTACTAGCTTCAGTATGTCGGCATGATAATCAACGTAAGATACAACAGGCATACAACAGGTGTACGTCACTGACAACATGTTGCTTAATAAAAGCATTTAAAAGAAAACCATGTTTAATGAGTCTTTATATGCGAGGGGCGTTAGCAAAGGGGTAGGAGGGGGTGTAGAGGGGTGATGCCTTTATCTGCACACGGCGAACTGCTGTCTGAAAATTTATAGTCAGGATCTTGTGTTCCATATCGCACAGGACATCATGACTTGTATCGCATATAAGCATATAAACCGCTGTACAATACGATGTACAAACCGCTCTATAATCCATTTAATCATTTCTAGACTATAGTCTATAAACGATTAAATGGATTTACACCAAATTATATAAATGATCTTATTATAAGAAATTGTGATATTCGTAATAGAAATACTAAGTTGCCCTCGATACAAAAGAACTACTGAGGGTGGTCGAACATTTACAGTTAATTCGACCAAGGCATGGAATAACATTTCCACTGACTTAAAAGAAATTGTAGTATAAACAGTTTTAAAAGAAACAATTTGAAGTCTTTTTTAAAAAAATAAAGAGACAATTACTTTTTCAGCTCTTTAACTTTTTATTGTAATTAATATTATTGTTAATTCTCTATTTAATTTATAACACAAAATGTAAATATAGTAATATGGTAGTTTTATATGTAAATATAAATATAGTAATATAGTATGTAATTGTAATTTTTAGGTACATTAAGGGCCATTAAGGGTCAATGTCAAGTGTTACCCTCTTGAAATAAAGTGTCTAATAGCACTGTGTCTGGTTGCTATTAATAAGCTAAAAATGCGGATAAACAAACCAAATTTGACACACAAATGAGCTATTTCTTTTGTTATGGCCGCACGAATTATGGGTAAATACGTACAAGCATGGATACTGACGTCATCTGTAGAAAGTGCTATTAATTACTCGGGCGCTAGCCGAGTCTAGGTTCCGCGATTATTATTTTTGGGGTCGAGATTTGGCCCCAACAGGCTTTGCGAAACTGAGACATGTCATGTGACTATATCTTGTTGTCAATGAACCGCAGTCGGAAAAGCATTTCCGAGACCTGTAAACCCGCAAATTAATGCAATGATTCTCTCCAGGATAACTGGATGAGAGAAACACAGATAGGAGATTAAAGAAAGAACTCGCAGAACCGTGGACGAAACCGTCGAAACGTCAACATGACAACATATAGTCGTTGCAAGTTGCAAGGCATGCAAGCGAATTGAAGCGAGTTCGGACTTTCGTTTTATTGGCAATGAATCACAGTTGGAAAAGTTTACCGAGACCTGTAAACCCGCAAACCATTGCAAAGATCCTCTCCAAGATGAGAGATCAATCATGAAGACGGAATGGACAGCCGAAGGACAGGGAAATATTATTATACTGTGTTGACATTTATACCGTGAAACTCCGTAATATTAATCATTATGAAACGTTGTGTTTTTGTGCGATTTAAATCAATTCTACATGGAAATATCACTTGAATCTGGCGAATCGAACGCTGTATGTTTCGTCCACTTAAAATATGAAGATCAGATGTTATATGAAAAAATGCGTAAGCGATTAAAGCGAGACTCGTCTTTAAAATCAAAGGACATGGCTTCAAGATCTGTTCGTCGTTTACCCGATGATTTAATGCTTTTATGTCCATTAAATTTCGTAACAGAATGTTTCGTATACCTTGCCGTTGATTTTTATATAAATTTTGACAGACGAAGACCTTCAATCGAACAGATATTAGAAAAAATAGCATTGCCGTGTTTAGTGTTTACATTAAATTTCATCTGTGTGTCAGGCGTTCTGCATTGGGGGGGGGGGGGGCTAGCCTGCGTGTAGACGCCTGATTTTTCTTCGTCCTCATTTCTAGCCCAACTTGCTTCTAAAAGTTTCCGAGCGTTGTACAATGCCTGATTACAGAAATCAATGCATTAAAAATTATCCTTTGTAATATAAGACAAGTGAGCGGGTTTTCTAATTCCAACTGTCTAACATGCTACCAATGTATACCCATCTCCGCAGGCAATATGCGCGCCATGTCCCAAAAAGTAGCCCGAGTTAACGCCTAGCGGGCGTCTTGTTAACTAAAAAATAGTTACGCTAGACGTACATGTATCTGCGCCTTAACTATGCTATTTGTTAAGTAGGTAGATAAGATCGATTGTAAAGAAGTAACAAACTTCATATACGCGCATGTAAACCAAAACCATATTTTAATTCATATTAAAATCAAATTGAAAGTATTAAATGATTTGGCATTATAACAACCAACTTGAACCGGCCCATTTTGTCGAAAAAAATTGAGTTGTGCACAAAACCCATGCATTTGATAAAGACATGTTTGCCGTTTTCGATAAATTTCTCGCTGTTTTTTACGAATTAGACAACGTTGATTTTCAAAATGATTACACCTGCACCTAAAATAGTTCGTCTTTTAGTGTTTATGAAACGAAAATTAAGGTGACTTTTTTATTGATTTATTTGAAACTTCTCAAACGATAAAGAATGGCGTTTGTAGTTCTTTAATATCTTATCTCGTTCTCGAGTTATTCAAGATTGTGTAATATGACCTATGACGTCACTAGTTGTACCCACCATTACGATGAATCAGAAAATGAAGCATACCTTCAAAAATATTGAGCAAAATTGTTTGAAACTTTACACAAGTATACAGGTCACTAAATTGAATATCTCCACGTCAACTTTATCGTTACCATAGCAATATATATTAGTTCCCAGACCTTTCATCCTGCAGCAAACATTTTCTATTTTCCACCATGCCCTATTTGACTCGAAGTTGCTCTGTTCTGTTGGCAATACTATTGAAAATATACCTCACTGATCAACAGTTAAATATTGGTTTAGAAAAGGCAGAATATAAACAAGTTTATGAGGAATAAAGGAGTCTGGGAACTAATTTGTTACCATGGCAACGATAACGTTGACGTGGGTTATTCAATTTAGTGTCCTCTATACTTGTGCAAAGTTTCAAGAAATTTTGTTCAATAGTTTTGAAGATGGGTACAACTAGTGACGTCATAGGTCATATTACACAATCTTGAATAACTCGAGAACGAGATAAGATATAAAGAACTACAAACGCCATTCTTTATCGTTTGAGAAGTTCTTTCAAATAAATCAATAAAAAAGTCATCTCAATTTTCGTTTCATAAACACTTTAAGTAGTTCAATAAACGCCATTTTTATAAAATGGACTGTAAGACGAACCTTTGCTCACAAACAGCTAAAATGTCGATAAATATGTTCTGTGACAACCAACAAGAAGAAAAACGAGAAGATTGGAAGCTTTTCTTTACAGTAAAGAGCGTTTATGTTCATTTGAGCAGCCGACGAAGCTGTCTAGCGTGAGTAAGGAGAATGTATATTTTCATCATTAAAACAAAAAAATTAACACAACAATTTTTACCTTCCAGCAGATTCTTCAGAGCCACCACAACATTTAAGATCAACAACAGTTGCTGTCTCACACAGTGTTGAATAAAACATTAAGCGTGTATCCTTTGCAGACTTCTGATTGAGTACAACAGCAAGGATCTGGCCATCGGGTGAATAACGACAAACATACACAAACCTTCCTTTTACCACTCTTGTTGCAGGAGTTATGCCATGAAGAGGACGAACAAGAGAATGCCATTTGATTGAACATTCTATATTCTCAGTAACTGTTAAAATAATGGGGTATACACCTTTTTATAACAACTTTTTGGGTAAACTACTAACGAATAATACAATGGACGATCGTCAAGCTCAAATCGTCAGGACAGGGATCGAACCTGTAACCAGGGGTGGCGCCAGGAATTCCCCGACGCAGGGGCTAAGGTCCCCCGACAGGGAGGCTAACAGGTAGTGGTAATTCCTCTAGGCGGGTCAGGGGGGAATTTTTGATTTTCTAAGCCTATGAAACGCTATTTCCTGCATTTTGGTGGCAGTTTTAACCAAAAAAATTAAAATAACAAACAGTGAAAATCATGATTTTATAGTCAGTATTTTCTTACTGTATACGAAACTAACTCTATATATCCACGCTATACTGTATATCCAATAATATCCACGCAAAAACTAGATGACAACAACACAGAGGAGATAGATTTGTGCCAGAGATGAAAGTTGATTATCTTTGAATTGACGTTGTTTAGCGAAACGTTTGTTAATGCGTAAAAAACCTTTACGATTCTAAGAAAACAAAAGACGAACTTTTTTTCTTCTTTTTTTCTTCCTGCGCATGCTCGTTCCCCGTCGAATTGTTAATTTTTCCCCGACAGCGGGGCTAAGGTTCTCCGACGGGGGAACCCTGCCCCCTTTGGCGCCACCCATGCCTGTAACCTTCTGATTACCAGTGAGACGAGCAACGATGTACTTGTTTCGATTGATATATGCTCTTATACGGCGTTCGATACTATCGATTACTTTATTCGATTACTTTATTCAAAACTACTTGTTGATATGCCACTCATATGAGAAATATGCAACACTGACATATGAGAAATATGCAACACTGACATATGAGAAATATGCAACACTGACATATGAGAAATATGCAACACTGACATATGAGAAATATGCAACACTGACATATGAGAAATATGCAACACTGACATATGAGAAATATGCAACACTGACATATGAGAAATATGCAACACTGACATATGAGAAATATGCAACACTGACATATGAGAAATATGCAACACTGACATATGAGAAATATGCAACACTGACATATGAGAAATATGCAACACTGACATATGAGAAATATGCAACACTGACATATGAGAAATATGCAACACTGACATATGAGAAATATGCAACACTGACATATGAGAAATATGCAACACTGACATATGAGAAATATGCAACACTGACATATGAGAAATATGCAACACTGACATATGAGAAATATGCAACACTGACATATGAGAAATATGCAACACTGACATATGAGAAATATGCAACACTGACATATGAGAAATATGCAACACTGACATATGAGAAATATGCAACACTGACATATGAGAAATATGCAACACTGACATATGAGAAATATGCAACACTGACATATGAGAAATATGCAACACTGACATATGAGAAATATGCAACACTGACATATGAGAAATATGCAACACTGACATATGAGAAATATGCAACACTGACATATGAGAAATATGCAACACTGACATATGAGAAATATGCAACACTGACATATGAGAAATATGCAACACTGACATATGAGAAATATGCAACACTGACATATGAGAAATATGCAACACTGATATATGAGAAATATGCAACACTGATATATGAGAAATATGCAACACTGACATATGAGAAATATGCAACACTGACATATGAGAAATATGCAACACTGACATATGAGAAATATGCAACACTGACATATGAGAAATATGCAACACTGACATATGAGAAATATGCAACACTGACATATGAGAAATATGCAACACTGACATATGAGAAATATGCAACACTGACATATGAGAAATATGCAACACTGACATATGAGAAATATGCAACACTGACATATGAGAAATATGCAACACTGACATATGAGAAATATGCAACACTGCCATATGAGAAATATGCAACACTGACATATGAGAAATATGCAACACTGACATATGATAAATATGCAACACTGACATATGAGAAATATGCAACACTGACATATGAGAAATATGCAACACTGACATATGAGAAATATGCAACACTGACATATGAGAAATATGCAACACTGACATATGAGAAATATGCAACACTGGCATATGAGAAATATGCAACACTGACATATGATAAATATGCAACACTGACATATGAGAAATATGCAACACTGCCATATGAGAAATATGCAACACTGACATATGAGAAATATGCAACACTGACATATGATAAATATGCAACACTGACATATGAGAAATATGCAACACTGACATATGAGAAATATGCAACACTGACATATGAGAAATATGCAACACTGACATATGAGAAATATGCAACACTGACATATGAGAAATATGCAACACTGGCATATGAGAAATATGCAACACTGACATATGATAAATATGCAACACTGACATATGAGAAATATGCAACACTGACATATGAGAAATATGCAACACTGACGCAATATGCAACATAATGTATTATGGTTCTACGAGTGTTTTACTCTCCATATAATAAGAACTCTTACCTTCATGAGGAACAGTTTCGTCATCCTGATTTAGGAGATTGTGAGAAAGATTTGTTATTGTTGACTGACCATTCAACTTAATACTGAGGGTAGTCACATTGAGATCTGTGCCTTTGTTAAACACAAGTGATAATGAACCACAGCTACCCACAACCTAACAAGTACAACAGATTAAATCTTGAAAAGTCAACATGGCCATATGCCTGCAATCTTGCATAATGACATTAAAGGGGTACTCCTTCTCCTACTACTACTCCTTCGCTTCAAAATACAAGTGGAGTTCACATGGAACATCTGACTGACTTTAGTTTATTTCCAAAGTTTCAGCATTCAAATTAAGTTGAGAAGATATCGCAAGTTGAAGTTGGATAGTTTGTCCAATTTCAGCGCCATATTTGTTTCTCAAATATGAAATCACGGAGTACTTCTTTCTCGTATTATACCTACGAATTAAGCTCCTCTACGTTAGCGCACGAGGAACTAAATAGTTTATTTCCACTAATTGTTATCCAAAGAGAACTCACAACAGCTATCACTATGTGATCGCTATCAAAACAACTCCACGAACAAATATGTCGTCAAAATCCTTCAACTTCAACTAGCCTGCATATCTTCTTAACTTAACTGATAGGAATGCTAAAACTTTGGGAATAAAGTGAAGTCAGTGAGATCTTTCATATGAACTTAATTTGTATTTTAGAGTAGGCCTGCTATAATATACCATTTGGCAGACAATACTGATGTATTTTAAACCATTCATTTAACAATCAATTAGAATATGCATTGTTTTGCATAAATTTGAAGCTCAGCAACAAAAGTGTATTGTTGTCAAATTATTAAAGTGCATTTATTTCAAAAACTCTTGAAATTATGAAGATTGACGTTCACAACTCCTCCACATCTAACTTCTTTTTCGAAATTTGAAGATTTGTTTGATATGTAAAATGTAAATGTACGTCTCACTACATAACGACATACTGAAAAATAATGTATATATTTGATCAGGGCCGGATTAACCAGTAACCTAGTCCTAGGTAACCTATAGGTTACGGACCCCCCGACAGAAGCCCCCCCAAAAAAAAAAAAATTGATGATCAGGGGGAAAGACGCATAAAGCGTCACATGTATAAAATCAAATTGTTTTGCTTTATTTAAAAATTGGGTCTCACTAAGGGACCGAAAAAGACGTTCAGAAATCAGAATGGCGGGATGTTGGAAATAGCGGGACGATCTGAAATAGCCGATATTGCCCGCGACATAAATTGTGCCGATAATTTATTCGGTGAATTGGAGTAGAAAAAGTTCGAAATAAGCGCCTTTTTAAGTGGCGTTCGAGTTTGCGAATTTTTTTGTATAGGTTTTGAAAATGTGGAAAATAAAAATTTATCCATACCTCTTACCGCAAGTCATGGACTGCAAATTTACTAATCATAACACGAGAAAACCACTTTGCGATATAATAAAGGTTACTACGAAGTTTAGCTATCTAGGGCCTCCCCAGAATGGTTAGGTTACGGACCTTCCCAAGGGTTAATCCGGCGCTGTATTTGATATTATCAAATTAAATCACTTGAAATGTTAGTGCTATTGGATACATTCACGCGCATGCAGTTCCAAATTATTTCATTGCATAATCCAAAAGATATACATAATTTTTCAGTAAATCATTATCCAGTCATCTTCCTTGTCATCTTCCTCATCCGCATCTTCCTCATCCTCATTCTCCTCCTCCTTATCGTCATCATCATCATCATTCCCTTCCTCATCATCAACCTAATCCTTATCCTCATTCTCATCCTAATCATCATCAACCTCCTCATCGTCATCATACTCCTCATCATCATCCTCCTCATCCTCCTCATCATCCTAATCATCATCATCATCATCATCATCATCCTCATCATATCCTCATCATCATCATCCTCACCATCCTCGTTCTCATCATTCTCATCATGTCACCCTCCTCATCATCCTCATCATCCTAATCATCCTCATCTTCCTCATCATCCTCCTCATCATCATCATCATCATCATCATCCTCCTACTCATCAACATCATCCTCCTCCTCATCATCCTCGTTATCATCATCCTCATTCTCATCATTTCATCCTCATTCTCATCACCCTCATTCTCATCATCATCATCATCATCCTCCTCCTCATCATCATCCTCATCATCCTCATCATCATCATCCTCCTCCTCCTAATCCTCCTCACCGTCCTCATCATCATCCTCATCTTCCTCATCATCATCCTCATCCTCGTTATCATCATCCTCATTCTCAACATCTCATCCTCATCATCATCCTCATCATCCTCATTCTCATCATGTCATCCTTCTCATCATGTCATCCTTCTCATCATCCTTATTCTCATCATCATCATCCTCCTCCTCCTCATCAACATCATCCTCCTCGTCATCATCCTCATCACCATCCTCATCCTCCTCCTCATCATCCTCATCCTCGTTATCATCATCATCATCCTCATTCTTTCATCCTCATTCTTTCATCCTCATTCTCATCACCCTCATTCTCATCACCCTCATTCTCATCATCATCCTCCTCCTCCTCATCATCATCCTCCTCATCATCATCCTCATCATCATCATCCTCCTCCTCATCATCATCATCCTCCTCATCATCCTCCTCCTCATCCTTCTCATCATCCTCATCATCATTCTCATCATCCTCGTTCTCATCATCTCATTCTCATCATCCTCATTTTCATCATCATCCTCATCATCCTCCTCCTCCTAATCCTCCTCACCGCCCTCATGCTCATCCTCATCTTCCTCATCACCACCACCATCATCCTCCTCGTTATCATCATCCTCATTCTCATTATCTCATCATCTCATTCTCATCATCCTCATCATCATCATCATCATCATCATCAACATCAACATCATCATCCTCCGTCATCGTCATCACCATCACCGTCATCCTCCTCGTCATCACCATCACCGTCATCCTCCTCCTCATCATCATCATCCTCCTCATCCTTCTCATCATCCTCATCCTCGTTATCATCATCTTCATTCTCATCATCATTCTCATCATCCTCGTTCTCATCATCTCATTCTCATCATCCTCATTTTCATCATCATCATCATCATCATCATCATCATCATCATCCTCCTCATCATCATCATCCTCCTCATCATCATCCTCATCATCCTCATCATCCTCATTTTCATCATCATCATCATCATCATCATCATCATCATCATCATCATCATCATCATCATCATCATCCTCATCAACATCATCCTCATCACCATCCTCATCCTCCTCCTCATCATCCTCATCCTCGTTATCATCATCATCATCCTCATTCTTTCACCTCATTCTTTCATCTTCATTCTCATCACCCTCATTCTCATCATCATCATCATCATCCTCATTCTTTCACCTCATTCTTTCATCCTCATTCTCATCACCCTCATTCTCATCATCATCATCCTCCTCCTCATCATCATCCTCCTCATCATCATCATCCTCCTCATCATCATCATCCTCCTCCTCCTCCTCATCATCATCCTCCTCATCATCATCCTCCTCATCATCATCCTCCTCCTCATCCTTCTCATCATCCTCATCATCATTCTCATCATCCTCGTTCTCATCATCTCATCCTCATCATCCTCATTTTCATCATCATCATCATCATCATCATCATCATCATCATCATCATCATCATCATCATCATCATCATCATCATCATCATCATCATCATCCTCCTCCTCATCATCATCCTCCTCATCATCATCCTCGTTATCATCATCCTCATTCTCATTATCTCATCATCCTCATTCTCATCATCATCATCATCACCATCATCGTCATCATCATCCTCCTCCTCCTAATCCTCCTCACCACCCTCATGCTCATCCTCATCTTCCTCATCACCACCACCATCATCCTCCTCGTTATCATCATCCTCATTCTCATTATCTCATCATCTCATTCTCATCATCCTCATCATCATCATCATCAACATCAACATCATCAACATCAACATCATCATCCTCCGTCATCGTCATCACCATCACCGTCACCCTCCTCGTCATCGTCATCACTATCACCGTCATCCTCCTCGTCATCGTCATCATCCTCACCATCATCCTTACCATCATCATCATCCTCCTCGTTATCGTCCTCATCCTCCTCACCATCATCATGTCATTTAATATTAATATTACATATACATGTTGTGTCAGCATTACTTCAGTATTGTTCTTACATCATCAGTGTAAAACACTCCATCAACTGATGTTTCTTTGTTAGATTGATCAGGTAAAGCATATTCCCCATGGTGAATTTGACACCAAGTTCCACCTATCTCTTGAGTATTATCTGTAGAATAAGGAGAGAAATGTAACAGCATTCTCTAATCCACTTTTGATGCAACTAGAAATAGTTTACACTAAAACTGCACCCGGCTGATTATGCTTATATCCTTTGCTTATATTGGTATTTTCGAGATCAGCTACATTTAAACGAAAAAATGCGATATATACCGTAGCGAACCAAGCTCGCCATGCGCGCTGTGACAGTGTAGTTTCATCTGACAAGACGCAAATTCCGTAACATCTGGCGCGCATTAAACCAGATCCGAAGAGCAACTTCTTTGCCAATTGTCACCTAATGGTTTATACAATGCGCCTCTTCGTGGTCACAAATGTAAAGTTATTTACAGAATAATTTAATATATAGTCAAACACGGAATGATCGAGAACGACGGCCTCTCCTCGACAACCGCCGAAGAAAACCTACTGCGCGAAGATGACACGTTCATGACACCCGAGTTTGAACTTATAGATGAAGCGGAACCGAGAAGACACTTGTAAAAAACACACTTGGCTTGTTGAAGAACGATCCACTTGACTTCTTGACTTTGGCCGAATGTCCTGGGTACGAATGGGTACTTCCGCCATCTTGGTTCCGCCAACGAACTGACGAAGGAGAAACGAAGGTAAATCTGCACCATGACATGTGTAATGTAGATATTCCTGGTTAAGGTCACAGAATTTCGGTAAAACCCTACCAGTTTCTAAAATTTCGAGATATATGTAACGTTTTCTGACCTTCAGAATTCTATAAAATCTTCCTCCAGAATGCAGGAAATGGCATTTTAGAGGGTCTACATTTCAAAATTTTCTGGGGGAGCATACCACCGGACCCTCGCGCCTTTGGCGCTCGACGTTAAATCCGTGCCCGCCTACTTTTTAAAAGTCGCTCCTACTTGGAATCTTAACAAAAACCCTTATTATCCGAAAGCACTTTGCGGGCTTAAACTGAACAAATCGAGATTATTTCTGGGGTATATATGCCTCCTCGAGTTTTGGCCCTCTTGTGCAAAAACGTTTTTCACAAATGACAAGACATAAACATCATTGTGTGAAAAATATATTAAATTATCCATACAGTACCAAAAACGTTTTCATTTTTTTGCCAGAAAAACAACTTCTTAAATCCCACCATAAGAAGCATCACCGTCTGACAGGATGAAAGAAAGATCTTATTCTTTGTGTTACCTACAAAAAAATAAACAATATTTTGAATAGTCATACAAATCTAAAACTCTAAAAGGTTTGTGTACTGCCGAAATAATGTTAGCCTGTGTACAGCCTGAATATATACACCTGTAATACAGGTGTATATTCAGGCTGTACACAAACTAAAATAATGTAGGAGGTCTATCATTTCGAGCGAAGGTCCTTCATCAGAGAGTGAAACGTTACGTCTCATAACTTAGCGTAATTACGTCCTACAACTTAGCATAACATCTCACAAAATATCGTAACATCTCACAACTTAGCTTAACGTCTTTCTTACAACTTAGTGTAACGTCTTACAATTTAGCGTAACGTCTCACAATTTAACATAATGTCTCACAACTTAACGTAACGTCTCACAACTTAACGTAACGTCTCACAACTTAGTGTAACGTCTCACAACTGAGCGTAACGTCTCACAACTTAGCGTAACGTCTCACAGCTTAGCGTAACGTCTTACAACTTAGCGTAACGTCTTACAACTTAGCGTAACATGTCACGACTTAGCGTAACGTCTCACAACTTAGCACAACTTAACATAACTTCTCACAACTTACAGGTACGGTAGCGTAACGTCTCACAACTTAGCGTAACATCTCATAACTTAACGTAACTTCTTCTTATGTGCTTTGAAAACTTTACCGAATTCCGTTATTTTAATTTCTCTGTTTTGACGTTTTTTAAATGCATGGAATTACTGTTTCTAATTTGTTTTTATCGACGCCTCTTCATCTGCAGAAAAGATCATGTTTACGAGGTTCCTTCAAGAACAATGAAGCATTTCATCAGAGTATCAGATATACTTGTATGTTTGTGTTAATATACACACTGCTGTAGTGAATGTGGGATACTTGTATGTTGTTTGAATAAAGATTCTCAAACAATAAGCGGTTACTATATATGATATTGTAATACATTCTTCCTATTTCGGCTCGCTCAGTGATTTGTAATATCCTCATCGTGTTTAATTTATATATCATATTAAAACTGAATCACTTCTCATGTGTTGTGTTGTGTTGTGTCAATCTTACTGTAACGCACTGCCAAGATTCTATGATTGATATCATTTCTTATTCACTGATATCATTTCCTATTTGTTTACTGATTTATGCAATTATTGTTTAACTTTATAGGAGTCCACAGGTATAATAAATTTGGTAGTTGTTGTTAATAAATGTCACCAGCTGTGTTATTCACTTCTCGCAAATCTTTATTGATTTACAATACAATACAATAACTTTATTCAAGTGTCAAAAAAAAATTATTTAGCCTAAGAAGGCTAATTGGGGACACTATATATCCTATCTAACTACTAATAAATTACAAATAAGTTAATATATCCTATCTAACTGCCAATATATTACAAAAGTAAGATAATATAGGCAATTGCATAATAAGATAATTTTACAATAAAAATAATATTTACAATGATCTTAAAACGATTGGTCAGACATACATGGAACATTCATGTACTGCAAAGCTCACAGCAGTTACTGTTATTTTCTAAAAGGCTACTAATATCCAAATATCACTATACTTAACCTTGACCATAACATTGGTCCAAAATAACGTAGTGAGTGTTTACCATAATTGACTGTATTGAATCTAGGTATATCGAAATCACCATTTCTTAATGAATAGCTAGATTGTTTAAGGGTAAATATTTCTGATACACTGTTAGGTGCAAGTTAGGTGATTTAGCTTCGTTTTGATGCGATCTGTGTTTAACTTTCGATTAAACTGCGTCTTGACTGTGGACTAAGTCTTTCAATTCCTGTGATAATTTGTGGCTGACAAATCGTAGTTGTTGGATCGAGTCTTTCAATCCCGTGCTACTGTTTAACCTTTAACGTTTACTGATATCGTTTATAGATTGAATCTATAACCTTTTGACGAAAACTGAAGACACTCGCTTATTTTATTTTTTATTGATAACAGTGAAGCTGTGAGCATCCCACGATTCCATAGTAACCTCAAAATCATTCCCGATTGAACTTGCGGCTATTACCCGAAAGCGCATTGCGGGTTTAGACTGAACAAATCGAGATTTTTTCTGGTATAACCAATATATATATATATCTGTATGTCATATTACCAAATCTATTATACGCGGGGACTACTATAATGCCTCCTCGGGTTTTGTCCCTCTTGGAAATAAGCAGTCCAAGGGGTTATTTTCAGAAGTTATTGTATGCACCAACCTCGTAACGAGGTTGGGTATGTACATGTACCTTTATCTGCATCATTAAATACTTTTGGAAGTCCTGTAATAAATTGAAGTTTGTCTGTATCTCTTTCCCAGAGAAAAACTTTGCCATTATACAAAGCACCACAAAGGTATTTGCCTAAAAAGCAATATATTATATTATAAATTTTATTTCATGGTAAAATGTTACCCTTGACTGAATGCTTTGAAGCTCAGACAATTCTATGGTACTAATAGGCCAGTTTCAAACATCAACTTTTCATGTGTCGAATCTAATGCAAATCCTTTGTTCAAGCTCATTTGCATTAGGTCAGCACAAGAAAAGTTCGACATTTGAATTGGGCCAAACAGGTACAAAATGTGTGGATCATGGTAGGAAATGTCACTGGCCTGAACTTGAAGAACAGCTTGCAAGAAGACGTGGCTGACCCTTTCCTATTCTGTGTATCGTTACTATTTAATTTCAAGGACTTGACTCAGGGTATTGTAAAAATCACAATCGACTTATATGTAATACAAGTCTTATACAGACTATATATCCTTATATAATACTTAATACCGGTAACTTACAGTTGAACATTACAGGTCATAGTAATGCCAAATAAAAAAATAGTGTGGTTGAGGTTACATCTTGAAATAATTTAGGATTGGTACAGTAGGTCAGCATTAATATTTTTTAGAGAAACTTTTTTGGACAATAGCCGTTAATTTGGCAACATCTTGTTTTTTTTCCACATTGTTGCAAATTAGTTACAGTAGTTACTATCTACAGTAATTGAGTAGAATGGTGACAATTGCAAAGTATGCTATAGGTATTTTGAGTTACAAAATGGAAAACAAAAACAGGAAAGTGTTGGTCAACACTTTGTCTTCGCAGCCTTAACTTCCCTGTGACTCATTGTGGGAAAATTACAAAATGACCCAAAAATAACCAAATGCGAGACCACATAAAAAAATCAAAAATAATTCAATAGGGGACCACAGGGGAAACTTTGAAAATAACCCAGTGGGGAACCACAAGAATGAAATTTGAAAATAACTCAATGGGGGATTGTGCAGTACATCTATGTACTGTATGTATAATTTTTGCAGAATGAGTGACTCACTATGAAAACCCGATAGGACAGCAGAACTTGATGAAAAGGCAGAAGTCTTGAAGACTCAATTATGTCTCCCTGGAAGGCTGGTGTAGAACATTGATTGCAAGACTAATTTCGGTACTCAATGTGTATAGCCCTTATTTTACTGTTGTACTATAAGCAAGATGTCTAATATAAATGTCCCACTGTCTAAAATTATACAGGTATGTTTCACTCTAAAATATATGTTATATTCTGATGCTCAGAGGGATTATGCTCAAAATGTTGGTGAAGGCTAAATTAGGGATGACCCAATAATAATCCAAACCCTAACCTTGATCCTATAACCTTAAACCTAACCCTAACCATAGCTAACCCAAACCTAATAATAAAGACCTGCAAACAAAAACGTCCTTTTGAGTCATCCCTTTTAGCCTAAACTCAAAATGTTACACACTAACACTGTACAGTATATACTGTTCTACTGTATTTAGGCACTACACCAATCTTTCAGAGCCTGAAATAAAGTCACAGTATCTGTATAAGTAACTGTTCTAAAGAAAAAGCTTACAAAATCACAATGTTGCATGTTAAAGGTGTTTGAAATTGATCATTGTAGACATTTAACTTGCTCATGAAGTTTTTTGATTGATTGGTTGTAATTATAAGTAATGATTTGGCTACAGTAAGTAATTATATAAGAATATATATCCGGCATTATAAAAACTATCTATTGAGAGATGACTAGTATATCTTACCATTCTGTGACACATTTATAGCACAAACATCATTCAATAAGCTATGCAGTTTTGTTATCTTTTTCTTAGTCTTTCCAGAAGGAATATATAGCTGACTAATTCTTTTTCCATCCAAAAGATAAAGACCATCTTGCTCCTAAAGACAAACAGTGTATAAAAAGCAACTCCAAGGCCTAATTGGTATAAATAATTGAAGTGGTGCTCTGACAACTGAGCCATGTAGGCTGTTGCTGAGAGTGAGTCATGAGTTCTCTCAGCATTATGGCCTAGTGCATGTGGCTCAGTTGTCAGAGCGCCACACTAGATCCGCGTGGAGTTATATTTTTCGCAACTGGCCTGGTTGTGTCTTAGAAAATTTCACACTTGCAAAATACTCCTGTTGATTTCCTTTACAAGTTATCGAGTGTAAATGCCAATATTATTCATAATCCAGTAATAACAATTATTGATAAGAATGAATACTGTATATGAAGAATACTATAATGAAACATATAAATGTGAAACAGGTAAATATGAGATATGAAGCACAGCAATGTCAGCAGTAAATACAAATCAAATAGTGTGTATGGTACGGTAGGTCTCTCCAACATAGTATGTATTTATAGGGTTTACTATTTCAAAACTAAATTCAAATATTTTTATGACCCCTCTTCAGGGAATAAAATTTTTAACGCCCATCCAAACAAACACGTAGTTGGTAAATTGTGGATTACATTGTGAATTGTTGAATGCCGGTTGATCCTTGTGAGATCATGGGCGTGTCCAATACAAAATATGGGAATGCATGTGGTTGTTTTGAAAGTTGCATGGCTGGTGCATTTCCATACTGGTGAGACATTTTAGAAAATTTATGTATGTCTCACTAAAAACACAAACACTTTGTGTTTTTATGTGTGCTTGTGCTGATCTTATTGTGTGTTACACTTTTGTTTTTGATGAACAAAACAATTTCATAGCCCGTAGAAAGGAGGGCAAAAATATTTCATGACCTGGGGTCAAATTTACCCGACCCAGTATATCCATAAATAATGACCGGTCCCTTAATCCACTTTACATTTCACTCTCAGAGAAAGGGCCTTCACTCGAAACATTAAACCTCCTACACACTATTTTTGCAGTACACTAACCTTTTTAAGTATTTGATCAGCAGTAAATATAGTTGGGATACTACATCTAATATGTATATGTATTGCCATAATAATATGGAAACAAGTAAAGTTTTAAAACATTTTTACTGACGTTTCGTTGCGAACTTACAACATCTTCAGAGTGATATTAATTACATGTGTGAAAACTATCTATATATAAGTCTATATTTACAAAAGAGAATAATTAATTAGACGGCTAACCGAT
Source organism: Chrysogorgia sp. JL179-B06 (assembly GCA_035772405.1). Classification (NCBI taxonomy): domain Eukaryota; kingdom Metazoa; phylum Cnidaria; class Anthozoa; order Scleralcyonacea; family Chrysogorgiidae; genus Chrysogorgia; species Chrysogorgia sp. JL179-B06. The sequence continues at coordinate 5,171,487 of JAYKKM010000391.1, forward strand.
GAGGTATATAACAGCACACAGTTAAAACAGAGAAAGTGGTATGGAAGAGATGTTCTCATTGAGAGACGCTTTGAATTTAGAAATCAGTAAACTCTCTCGAATGAGGAGTTCAAAGTTGAAAGAAGAACGAGAAGAAGAAATAACAGAGAAGTCATCAGGAGTAATAGTGTGATGGGTAAAATGAGTATGAGACTGGATAGCAGAAAGGGAAGTGGTTGATCGTTTCTTTCCGGTCAAAGGTGATACCCCCATGTGTTCTGAGATTCGCGTATGTAAATGTCGCCGTGTTTGGCCCAGATACAATGCACCACAGCATTGACACGTGTATTTATAGACAACACGCGATCTCATCAACATAGGGATCCGATCTTTGAAGGGAAAGAAACTAGACAACCTTCGTCCTGATTGAAAAATAAAACGTAAAGAGGTTTGTGAGAAGACTTGCGAGCACAACTTAGAAATCTGTGTCCGGATCTGTAAAGCATGAGATCCGGTAAAAGGAAGAGAAAAATAGATCACATTTTCCTGAGGAGAATTAAGGTCTTTAACAGGGCGGCAAAACAAACGATCAAGAAAAACACGAGTACAGCGATCAATGAAATCTTCAGGATAACCATTGCTTAATAAGTAATTTTTGAGTTTGATTTATACTTCAGCGTGAAAAAGATGATACGAAGAGCAGATTTTAAAATATCGATCAAGTAGAGTGTAGACGAGACCACGGAATAAAACTGTCAAAATTCGTGAATAAGCCGGTAAAAGTAGGTTTACGGTAAACTGAAGTGGAAATCTATGATGATGTCTAAAAAAGGAAGTGTAGAATTGGTCTCTAATTCACTAGTAAACGTGATATTAGCATGTTGCGAGTTAAGATAATCTTGAAAAGGACGAACATGATCTCGAGAGCGAAAAACAACAAAACAATCATCAATATAGCGTCGAAAGAAAAGAGGTTTAAATTCAAGTGGGCAGTTGGCTAACCAACTGCGTTCGTGAAAAGAAAGGAAAATCAATTGGCAAATAAAGAACCAAGTGGAGAGCCCATGGCTACACCATCAGTTTGTTCGTAAAGACAACACCATTCCCTTTATCAGGCTTCATAAAGGGAATAAAGGGAATGGTGTTGTCTTGGTCGACAAGGCTGATTATGATGATAAAATGACGAGTATTCTGGCCGACTCCTCAAAGTTCAAACCGTTGTCATCCGATCCAATGAAAGTCACTCTTCACCGAGAAAAGCATCTCTGTAATTTCCTCCTGTCTCTTAAGAAGGACAATGCTATCTCTGAAGAACTATATGAACGTTTAGCTACTTCAGGCTCTAGACCAGGTATATTATACGGCTTACCTAAGGTGCACAAAACTAATCTACCTTTCAGACCTATCCTTTCTCATTCTCATTCTTATAACCTTTCCAAATTCCTTGTCTCTATTCTAACGTCTCTCTTAACTAGTCCTTAAATCTTCAAGGAATGAAAAAGTATCAGAAATTATATAAATATAATTTCTGATACTTTTTCATTCCTTGAAGATTTACGTTCTTTTGACTTCGGTACCGACAAGGTGTTTATGGCTAGTTTTGACGTGAAATCGCTTTTTACCAATGTTCCGCTTGACGAAACTATTGATATTATTGTTAATAAGGCTTTCCAAAATGCAACTCTTTATCACGGTCTTTCTGTTACCCAGTTTCGCAAACGTTTATGTTTAGCAGTAAAGAATTGTCATTTTTTATTTAATAATTTTCTTTACGAACAAACTGATGGTGTAGCCATGGGCTCTCTTGGTCCTTTATTTGCCAATTGATTTTCCTTTCTTTTCACGAACGCAGTTGGTTAGCCAACTGCCCACTTGAATTTAAACCTCTTTTCTTTCAACGCTATATATTGATGATTGTTTTGTTGTTTTTCGCTCTCGAGATCATGTTCGTCCTTTTCAAGATTATCTTATAACTCGCAACATGCTAATATATCACGTTTACTAGTGAATTAGAGACCAATTCTACACTTCCTTTTTTAGACATCAGATCGCTCTGATGACTTTTCCACTTCAGTTTACCGTAAACCTACTTTTACCGGCTTATTCACGAATTTTGACAGTTTTATTCCGCTATCTTTTAAACGTGGTCTCGTCTACACTCTACTTGATCGATATTTTAAAATCTGCTCTTCGTATCATCTTTTTCACGCTGAAGTAATCAAACTCAAAAATTACTTATTAAGCAATGGTTATCCTGAAGATTTCATTGATCGCTGTACTCGTGTTTTTCTTGATCGTTTGTTTTGCCGCCCTGCTAAATACCTTAATTCTCCTCAGGAAAATGTGGTCTATTTTTCTCTTCCTTTTACCGGATCTCATGCTTTACAGATCCGGACACAGATTTATAAGTTATGTTCGCAAGTTTTCCCACAAACATCTTTACGTTTTATTTTTCAATCAGGACGAAGGTTGTCTAGTTTCTTTCCCTTCAAAGATCGGATCGCTATGTTGACGAGATCGAGTGTTGTCTATAAATACACGTGTCAATGCTGTGGTGCATTGTATCTGGGCCAAACGCGGCGACCTTTACATACGCGAATCTCAGAACACATGGGCCTGGGGGTATCGCCTTTGACCGGAAAGAAACGATCAACCACTTCCCTTTCTGCTATCCAGTCTCATACTCATTTTACCCATCACACTATTACTCCTGATGACTTCTCTATTATTTCTTCTTCTCGTTCTTCTTCCAACTTTGAACATCAACTCCTCATTCGAGAGAGTTTACTGATTTCTAAATTCAAACCGTCTCTCAATGAGAACATCTCTTCCATACCACTTTCTCTGTTTTAACTGTGTGCTGTTATTTATGTCACCTTCTGTTTGTCACCTTGTTACCTCATTGGTTAGCCGTCTAATTAATAATTCTCTCTTGTAAATATAGACTTATATATAGATAGTTTTCACACATGTAATTATCACTCTGAAGATGTTGTAAGTTCGCAACGAAACGTCAGTAAAAATGTTTTAAAAATTTACTTGTTTCCATATTATCATGGCAATACATATACATGTACGCACTGTATATTGAGCTGGGCTCTTATCTTTATACTTCGATTACGCTTTCCGCCCGGAAAATCTATAGCCACGATTACATCTAATATCTACACCCTCTTATCATGAATTATGTACTGATCAATTCGAAACATCACCATCCCCACCGGGAATTTGAACTTTTGAAAATTTTGGTAATTCAAATTCCCATCCCCCTGGGTGAAAAAGTTTCAAATGCCCTACTGTACTGTAGCGATGGCCAAATTATGAAACTGGAAGTACAGAACTTCCATTCCATTTTTGACAAACCAGTCCTTGACGAAAGTGGAATCTTTCCCTTTAATATCTACGGTAACAATAACAATCGTTTAACTGATTCTGCCACCATTGTAAAGAAAATGGTGGCTGTGACAAAGCTTTAGTTAGACTGCAAGCAAGAATTCCACCCGAAAACGTGCAGATTCTAGACTTCCAGGTTCAAATTCCCCACCCTTACGTCAAATTCCCCACCTGGCAAGGCCTCGAACATCAAATTCCCTACTCCCCGGACATGGCTTAATAGAGTCAAATTCCCAAGGGATGCCCGCTATTTCAAATTGATCAGTACATTAGTGGCATACCTACGATCCAAGCATTGGGCAGGGCATTAGTTATTCTTGGATAAAAAAAATGTTATAGCAGATGTTAAAGTGAACAATATTTAGTGGCTGGGGGTACGTTCCTCCAGTTAAACACTTTTAATTTTCTGGATGGTACATCCTGAAAGTATTGACATTTGCCTGACATATGAAATCAGATATGTCAAGCAGGCAGTCTCTGTCTAAGTAACTATCCACACCTAATTTCTGCCATGCACATACCATGGATAGATCAGTTATTCATTCAGTATACATTGAAACAATATCACCCAATGCTTCTCAACAGTTTTGAAGAGGCAATCACACAACACTAGATAGGAGTTCATCCATTTCACAGAGATGTGGTTTTAAGTAGATTTATTTATCTGCTAATCACATACATCAATTCACACTACGGAATGATGAAAGAACATAACACAAACTAGTACCTAGGCCCTGGGTAACTCTTGTTATAGAACTGTAATTAACACATTATGCTCTAAACACCACCATCCCCCTCCCAGGGGTGGCACCAGAGTGGGGGGTGGGGCTACATAGACCAAACAGAGACAATAGACCAAACAAGCACAATAGACCAAACAAGCACACACGTTCTGTACACGTTGAAGCTTGGAAATAAGGGTGTCAGGCAGGCCATAGAGAAGACTGTTACAGTAGTCGAGTCTACTTGTAATGAAAGTGTGTATTATAAGTGTTTCGGTATGGTTTCTGTGAAGAAATGTCCTGATATGTCTGATATTATAAAGATGGTAGAATGCTGCACCACAAGTCTTGGTAACATGAGTACTCGTTGTAAGTTTGGAGTCAAACCAAACACCAAGATCCTTAACTACATCAACTGGATAAATATCAGCATCACCAACTTTGATTTTATCGATAGTGACCTTTTGTAACTGCTGAGATGTGCCAAACAAAGCAATTTCAGTCTTCCCATCATTAAACATCAGCTTATCACGAGTCATAAACGATCGTAACTCAGCAATACACTGTACAATTGCTGTAATACATGTAGCTGCTTCTTCATCAGAACTGTTGTTAGGATTAAATGAGATGTACAATTGTGTGTCATCGTCATATACATGTATATTAGGAAGATGGCATTCAATTATTTCAAACAATTTGCTTGCATAAATGGTGAACAGCAAGGGACCAAGACATGATCAATGCTGTGGAACTCCCCATTTCAACTCAAACACATTAGATAACGATCCATTCACAGATACTTTCTGGAGTCGTCCTGTCAGATAGGAGGAGAACCATGAGAGCACAGTATCCTTAAAACCTAACTTTGTGTTAAGTCTTTGCAACAAGATCTCATGGTTGACAGTGTCGAACGCTGCACTCAAATCAAGCAAGACAAGTCACAAGTAATGATACATGTCCCTTATTCATACTCAATAATAAATCATTCTTTACTTTCAACAGGGTTTACTTTCAATAGCATGTCAGAAGCTTAGAAAATCAAAAATTCCCCAGGGGAGCATTTCCCCCGACCTCCCTATAGGAATTCCCACTAATAGAAATTCCATATGAATTCCTGTGAAGTCAACCCCTAAAGAATTTCATTCGTTTGGACAAAACCCCTAAGGAATTTTAAAAATAGATGTAAACCCCTTAATAGGGGGGAGTTACGGTGTATTTGGATGGAAAAACAAATACAATAGAATAGATTCATTAGAATACTGTTATATTCAAATACATATACTGGTATTTCCTAGTACAATAAAACAATTTAGCAAAATACCTGTCCAACCCAAGCTAGCTTTGGCCATGGCTTTTTTCTTTTAATGCTGACAGAGGACAATACATTTAGCACCAACTGCATCTAGTATACTGTAATCTGTATCAAAGTCGTTCGCTTCCCTTGTCAATGTTTAGCAAAATTGAAATCAATAAATACATATTTTACGGACACTCTGAAATTCTAAAGCTGTCCTGAACCTCACCACAGCACGCCGGCGATAATCTATAACATTTCATTGCTTTATTTTGGATAAACACGAAATATCAGTGATGTACAGCTATGAGCTACTACTCCATTTGCCGCCATTTTATTTTGTTCAAAGCTTTAACCTGAGTATCAGGCTCTCTTAAGCCCGGCGCACACTAGAGCTATCTGCTTAGCCAAACTTCATTCGTGACCGATGGCGTAAGGCGCTAGCTCCAGTGTGCGGGGCAGTTTTGTAAGCATTTCGTCACTTGTGCCGTCTTTCACAAATATTCAACATGTTGAATAATTTTTGTCACGAATGACAATTTCCTCTATTGTGCGGGGAAGTGAAAGCAGCGAGCTTACAACTTTCCGGCAATACGCATGCGTGTTGAGGTTCAAATTTAAAAACAACAAACATGGCGGCACCTAGTGTATTGGTGGCTGATGTAATGTTAGACGATCAAATAGCTGATATTTGGCCAGATTATCCATGCCTTTACGATGTGAGATCGCCGGAATTTCTCGGGGTCCTCTGCATTTAGTTCGCGAACAAGATTTGCATATACCCCTTGTCCTTGCCGTCTTAAAATCCAACGTTTTGTCCATATCTGTCTGTTTGCTGCTCTTTAACGTCTACGACGTCGCCTCAAAAGCAACAGAAACAACAATGTTTCTTCGTCTTCTTCCTCCAAATGATCCGCCATGTTTGTTGTTTTGAAATTTGAACCTCAACACGCATGCGTATTGCTGGAAAGTTGTAAGCTCGCTGCTTTCACTTCCCCGCACACTAGAGGAAATTGTCATTCGTGACAAAAATTATTCAACATGTTGAATATTTGTGAAAGACGGCACGAGTGACGAAATGCTTACAAAACTGCCCCGCACACTGGAGCTAACGCCTTACGCCATCGGTCACGAATGAAGTTTGGCTAAGCAGATAGCTCTAGTGTGCGCCGGGCTTTAGGGAGGGGGCGGGCTGGGCAGGTCAGGACTGCTGGTACTCTCCTCCGCAGAGGCTTTGCGCTTTTTTTAGAGTTCGGCATGGGCAAATAGTTTGGGCAGCACGGGCTGGGAGTGCGCGCGCACGCGTCCCCAAAACACCCTGTGAGCCCAATAATAGCCCACCTATAGTATTACCCGAACTCTAAAAAAATCGCGCGCCCTCCCAGCCCGTGCTGCCCAAACTATTTGCCCGTGCCGAACTCTAAAAAAAGCGCAAGAAGCCTCTGCGGAGGAGAGTGCATAATTATCAACATTTTCAGAGCGTACGCTGGGGGGAGGGGGTTAATGACAATGTACGCTTTTTAAAATGTCGATGATGGCTTTCATTGAATGCACAGCAGTACTTCCACTTGCAGTGATTTTGGCAAGAACATTAGCTCTGGGACGATCTGTACGCTTGTGAAAATGTTGATAATTATGGATGACCCTTATCTGGAACCTGAAACAAAGAATGAAGAAATATAAACTTTATTTCTAACCTATATAGGGTGTCTGAATTTCCGAAATCCGTCCAAAATTTAACCGCTTTCCTGTTTCCCTCATAAACGCAGTTTTGTTTCTTATTCAAGACTTCAAGTATGTTTTCGACGTTTATCAGCATATTTCTCAGAAGATTTGACGGCCTTTTTCTTCTATTTTTAAGGTGTATATTTGTGTGAGTTGAGTCTCTCACAGGAGCGATTTCGCCGATTTGTGTTCACGCTGGAGATATCAGGCAAATCAAATCAAATTACGAAGCCATTGTGCTCGTTAAAATCAAACTAAACGAAACCATTGTGCTCGTTGAAAACAAATACATTGACGCCATTAATTTCTTGAAATCGGTTAAATATTGATCAAGATAACGTTCAAAATCTACATACGACGAAACGTTTGTGATCTACGCATGCACGGCGTGCGACGTCTGGGGACCATATGGATAATCCCGCAGGGGGCTCTATATGCGTGTTGCTTCTCAGAGAATCTGAAAGAGGACCTATCTAAACACCATAAGAAGTATACTTTATTTCCTGATACTTTGTTTTCTTCTTTCTTGTTTTTCGTATAACGTAATGTAGTGTAGTAACATCTGCACAACCTCGTTCCCAGGGCCTTTTCCCTTTTTGAAATTGGGACACCCAGGAAGAACTAATTCATTCTAATTTAATTGTATTTATTTGATGTTGTAAGATTAAAGTTGTTGATTTAAAAAAAAATCAAAAAAAATTAGAACAGGCGGGCGAGGGGTTATATTACGGATAGGCATTTGAAATAGAAATTTGGTACGTCTACTCGCAACGATCGTCGATATCAAAGAAGCACCTATGAAAGATCAAGGTTAGCTTTTGAACGCTCATCAACAAGACCTTCGCCGAGTAGTCTAGTCAACGCAACGAGTAGGCCTTCCAATGCTCAAGTAAACATTAAAAGTATCCAATTACACGCAGTACAGGTCGTGTAAACCAACACGAACGGCCGTGCAGTAATAGCAGCTTTATTAGGGAAAATACCGGGAAGCTTAGCAGTGCGTCGTCTACCACGAGGTCTATACCACTGGTTCAACGCCAAGTACAACAAAACGTCCGTTGGCAGATAGAACTTTGAAAACTCAAGCATCCATTCCTATATACAGTGGAGAGTCATCCCCGCGGCCACCAGAGCCAGATCTATCACGAACGGTACACTGGCAATAGCAGCGTAAATAGGGAACATACCGGGAAGCTTAGCAGTGCGTCGTCTACCACGAGGCAGTGGCGGCACTACGGGTGTGCAAACGGTGCGCCGCACCGGGGCCCATGGGCCGAGGGGGCCCATCAGCCCATTCGGCAAACTGCCTCTTTTTATTAATGGTGCTATTATTAATAATATTTTCTTTAAAATAATGGATACACTACAAAAAGTGATTTGTGGTCTTTAGCTTTTAGTTAAAAGTGCTCTCAAAATGCAGGAAATGTCATTTCAGAGACTCGAAATTCAAAAAATTTCCGGAGAAAAATCCCCCTGGACCCCCTACATATGTCGTCACTTTGCCCAAATTTTTTTCTCGCACCGGGTACCACTGGTTCAACGCCAAGTGCAACAAAACGTCCGTTGGCAGACAGAACTTTGAAAACTCAAGCATCCATTTCTGCAGTGCAGAGTCACCCTTCACCAGAGCTAGGCCATTCAATCTATCACGAACGGCACACTCATGTCAATTTCAAAGTCGTTAATTCTTCCATTCCACAGCCACTCCAGCATCGATATTCCGTAAGCGATCTCACATTCAAACTGGAATCTTTACCAAAAGATCGAAGCTTTACACCTAAGAGTAACACAGTGTATCACAACCAGTGGACAACATGCAACGCCATTGTTATATGGATGAATTCATTAAGTGTACAACATACAACTGCTGAATGGTCGGCTGCAGTTCACACTCATCGCAGTTCAGTATGAAAGCAAGTGACGCTAGATATGATGATGCAACGATTATTTTTACAATAAATAAACTGTCTATAATAACAAAATATGCATTTATGTAAATTACAATCTTCCATCAAGCGTTTTATCTGAAATGACAATCAGGGAATTGAGCAATTATAGCAATTACTGTAACACTAGAGAAGATAAATGTACTCTTTGAGTATCGATTATTGATGTCTTTGGTGATCCACATTTAAAGTCATTGTTTCAGAAGCCGAGGATAACGTTAGAGGAGTAGAAATAGAGAAACGATCTGCCCAGAAGATCATCTTCATTTCGATTTAAGTGTAAAATCAAGTGAACTTTGGTCTAAGAAGCTGCAAATATTTCTTAACGAGAAAGAGATTGCCCTCGCCCAAAAATTTGAAGTACCAGACAAGGAATAAATCACTCTTCTAAAATGGCATTCTGATGCATTGGAGAATAATGATTACGAGTCCGTCCCAGACTGTTTATTGTTTGATAATTCTCATGTGCAGTTTGTACCTATATACAACAGATGTTGAAAAAAGAAAGTTTTTACCATATGATGATGAAAGGTGCCAGATACAAGCCTTACCAGGAGGGGTAATAAATTGTAATAAATAAGTAATAAATTGGTGTAAGTAATAAATTGGTGTGCAAGAACACAGCTAAGCGCGCGTTATTCTGGGTGCTGATTGTGCATATCAACAACATTAAACGTGTTCTTCAACTAAAGGAACATCTAGAAATACAAGAACGTTCAACTGAAGCAAGTATTATCTTCGACCACTTGGCAATGACTCCTTAATCTATCAACTCCGTACTTGCAAGGATATTCTTGTTCATCTTCTACGAGGCTCTTATTACCGTGACAAGGCTTCAGAAGCAGCAAGAGCTCGCATGGAATGGAAAAGAAGGGTGGAGGAGTTTGCTAAGTCAGACTTAAATGCGACAGTGAGATTATGCAAGTTTTTTAAAGATCACTTTGGTGTTTTGATGAACAAGTACAATCGTGAAGCTTGCGAAGAATTGTTTTCTTTTTTTAATTACAATCGCGATGACAGTGAAGTGGATCTTCATGGGTTGCATGTTGCTAACCGAAGAGAGATTAGAGTTATTGAGATTGGATATACTATAAGAGAAGATTTGAGTGATAAAGACATCGAGCGCACCATTCGAAACTGCAGATTGAAACCAAAATCCATGAAGAAAGATCTTATGGCTGGACGTCTAACTGCTCATGAAGTTAATGAATCCATAGGCAATGGAGAAGTGCATCATGGTAACACGGAGTTGGAAACCTTGAGAAGTGACTTGTTGAGAAGATGTGACCGTGCTAAACATGTCGACGAATTATTAGAACATGGATTGAAATCATAGTTGGAGCAGGGCACCACAGTAAAAAGAAAAAGAAACAAAACATTCGACCAAAGTCGAGAAGTTTTTGAAAGAAAATGGAATCAGTTCTTTCAGTTTTGAAAGAAAATGGAATCAGTTCACCCCAGTCAACAAAGGTTCGCTCGTGGTTACGTTCATTGAGTAGAGTGGTCCAGAATATTATTGTGTGAAATGTGATAGATGCTGGAAAAGCAGCAAAAGTTACACTGGTAAGTACTAAGAGTGTTCTCGTTGTTACTTCAAATGCTGGCCAGTAAAACAACGAGAGAAGGAAAGAATTCTTAACTACCGTCGTGAAGGGAAAGAAGAGAGAAGAAAGTCCAAACCATACCAGTCTTTGTCAAAAATGCCAGGAGCTGGGATATCCGTGAAAAGAGGACAATAATTAACAATTGTACAAATGCGTAATAGATAGGATCACATATAGAACTCACATGTCATACCAAGGTCTTGCAAATATAATCAATCAACTTACTACTATAGTACTTACTTGTAAATCATCTTATAATATAGGGTCCAGAGAACTAAGAAAGACGTTTTTAAATTTTCTTTTTTCCCACGGACAATCAAAGAATAGAGCTCACTCCCTTCGGAAGTTGTATGTTCAGATTCCCTTTTTAAATTTAAAACTAAGTTAAACGAACTTTTTTAATACATGTAAATATTTTTATATTTTGGTTTTTATTTATTTACTTATTTATCCACATAGTTTTATTTATCTTAATTAGGGTATTTATGGTACTTATGTATTTTATATATTAGTTTATAGTTGGTGTGATGTCTAACGACTTTATCGACTTAATAAATATAGATGTACTTACTTGTACTATAATTATTTTATTCCAGTCTTTAATTTAATTTAATGATTTGCTAATATAGATTAGATAATATACCCTTGTATAAATACTTTTTGGGGGAACATATATATTTAGAGACATTAACTTGCTTTTAATTAAACATGTGCACAATCTCCAGGGAGCTTTGATTTTCTGTCAAGATAAACTTTAATCACATTCACATGCAAAGAAATGCCTGAATATAAACGTAATCACATGCAAAGAAATGCCTAAATATAAACGTAATCCGCACATGCAAAGAAATGCCTGAATATAAGCTTAATCACATGCAAAGAAATGCCTGAATATAAGTTTTAATCACATGCAAAGAAAAGCCTGAATATAAGTTTTAATCACATGCAAAGAAATGCCTGAATATAAGTTTTAATCACATGCAAAGAAATGCCTGAATATAAGTTTAACCACATGCAAAGAAATGCCTGAATATAAGATTATTCACATGCAAAGAAATGACAGAATATAAGATTTAATGACATGCAAAGAAATGCCTGAATATAAGATTATTCACATGCAAAGAAATGCCTGAATATAAGCTTAATCACATGCAAAGAAATGCCTTAATATAAGTTTTAATCACATGCAAAGAAATGCCTGAATATAAGCTTAATCACATGCAAATAAATGCTTGAATATAAGCTTTAATCACATGCGAAGAAATGCCTCAATATAAGCTTAATCACATTCAAAGAAATGCCTGAACATAAGCTTTAATCACATGCAAAGAAATGCCTGAATATAAGCTTAATCACATGCAAAGAAATGCCTGAATATAAGCTTTAATCACATGCAACGAAATGCCTTAATATAAGCTTATTCACATGCAAATAAATGCCTGAATATAAGATTTAATCACATGCAAAGAAATGCCTTAATCAAGCTTATTCACATGCAAAGAAATGCCTGAATATAAGCTTTAATCACATGCAAATAAATGCCTTAATATAAGCTTATTCACATGCAAAGAAATGGCTGAACATAAGCTTTAATCACATGCAAATAAATGCCTGAATACAAGCTTAATCACATGCAAAGAAATGCCTGAATATAAGCTTTAATCACATGCAAAGAAATGCCTTAATATAAGCTTATTCACATGCAAAGAAATGCCTGAATATAAGATTTAATCACATGCAAAGAAATGCCTTAATATAAGCTTATTCACATGCAAAGAAATGCCTGAATATAAGCTTTAATCACATGCAAAGAAATGCCTTAATATAAGCTTATTCACATGCAAAGAAATGCCTGAACATAAGCTTTAATCACATGCAAATAAATGCCTGAATATAAGCTTAATCACATGCAAAGAAATGCCTTAATATAAGCTTATTCACATGCAAAGAAATGCCTGAATATAAGCTTAATCACATGCAAAGAAATGCCTGAATATAAGTTTTAATCGCATGCAAATAAATGCCTGAATATAAGTTTTAATCACATGCAAAGAAATGCCTGAATATAAGTTTTAATCACATGCAAATAAATGCCTGAATATAAGCTTAATCACATGCAAAGAAATGCCTGAATATAAGTTTTAATCACATGCAAAGAAATGCCTGAATATAAGCTTAATCACATGCAAATAAATGCCTGAATTTAAGATTATTCACATGCAAAGAAATGCCTGAATATAAGTTTTAATCGCATGCAAATAAATGCCTGAATATAAGCTTTAATCACATGCAAAGAAATGCCGGCCTGAATATAAGCTTTAATCACATGCGAAGAAATGCCTCAATATAAGCTTAATCACATTCAAAGAAATGCCTGAACATAAGCTTTAATCACATGCAAAGAAATGCCTGAATATAAGCTTAATCACATGCAAAGAAATACCTGAATATAAGCTTTAATCACATGCAAAGAAATGCCTTAATATAAGCTTATTCACATGAAAATAAATGCCTGAATATAAGATTTAATCACATGCAAAGAAATGCCTTAATCAAGCTTATTCACATGCAAAGAAATGCCTGAATATAAGCTTTAATCACATGCAAATAAATGCCTTAATATAAGCTTATTCACATGCAAAGAAATGGCTGAACATAAGCTTTAATCACATGCAAATAAATGCCTGAATACAAGCTTAATCACATGCAAAGAAATGCCTGAATATAAGCTTTAATCACATGCAAAGAAATGCCTTAATATAAGCTTATTCACATGCAAAGAAATGCCTGAATATAAGATTTAATCACATGCAAAGAAATGCCTTAATATAAGCTTATTCACATGCAAAGAAATGCCTGAATATAAGCTTTAATCACATGCAAAGAAATGCCTTAATATAGGCTTATTCACATGCAAAGAAATGCCTGAACATAAGCTTTAATCACATGCAAATAAATGCCTGAATATAAGCTTAATCACATGCAAAGAAATGCCTTAATATAAGCTTATTCACATGCAAAGAAATGCCTGAATATAAGCTTAATCACATGCAAAGAAATGCCTGAATATAAGTTTTAATCGCATGCAAATAAATGCCTGAATATAAGTTTTAATCACATGCAAAGAAATGCCTGAATATAAGTTTTAATCACATGCAAATAAATGCCTGAATATAAGTTTAACCACATGCAAAGAAATGCCTGAATATAAGCTTAATAACATGCAAAGAAATGCCTGAATATAAGCTTAATCACATGCATAAAAATGCCTTAATATAAGCTTAATCACATGCAAAGAAATGCCTGAATATAAGTTTTAATCACATGCAAAGAAATGCCTGAATATAAGTTTTAATCACATGCAAATAAATGCCTGAATATAAGTTTAACCACATGCAAAGAAATGCCTGAATATAAGCTTAATCACATGCAAAGAAATGCCTGAATATAAGTTTTAATCGCATGCAAAGAAGTGCCTGAATATAAGCTTTAATCACATACTAAGAAATGGCTGAATATAAGTTTTAATGACATGCAAAGAAATGCCTTAATATAAGCTTTAATCACATGCAAAGAAATGCCTTAATATAAGCTTAATCACATGCAAATAAATGGCTGAACATAAGCTTTAATCACATGCAAATAAATGCCTGAATACAAGCTTAATCACATGCAAAGAAATGCCTGAATATAAGCTTTAATCACATGCAAAGAAATGCCTTAATATAATCTTATTCACATGCAAAGAAATGCCTGAATATAAGATTTAATCTCATGCAAAGAAATGCCTTAATATAAGCTTATTCACATGCAAAGAAATGCCTGAATATAAGCTTTAATCACATGCAAAGAAATGCCTGAATATAAGCTTAATCACATGCAAAGAAATACCTGAATATAAGCTTTAATCACATGCAAAGAAATGCCTTAATATAAGCTTATTCACATGAAAATAAATGCCTGAATATAAGATTTAATCACATGCAAAGAAATGCCTTAATCAAGCTTATTCACATGCAAAGAAATGCCTGAATATAAGCTTTAATCACATGCAAATAAATGCCTTAATATAAGCTTATTCACATGCAAATAAATGGCTGAACATAAGCTTTAATCACATGCAAATAAATGCCTGAATACAAGCTTAATCACATGCAAAGAAATGCCTGAATATAAGCTTTAATCACATGCAAAGAAATGCCTTAATATAAGCTTATTCACATGCAAAGAAATGCCTGAATATAAGATTTAATCACATGCAAAGAAATGCCTTAATATAAGCTTATTCACATGCAAAGAAATGCCTGAATATAAGCTTTAATCACATGCAAAGAAATGCCTTAATATAGGCTTATTCACATGCAAAGAAATGCCTGAACATAAGCTTTAATCACATGCAAATAAATGCCTGAATATAAGCTTAATCACATGCAAAGAAATGCCTTAATATAAGCTTATTCACATGCAAAGAAATGCCTGAATATAAGCTTAATCACATGCAAAGAAATGCCTGAATATAAGTTTTAATCGCATGCAAATAAATGCCTGAATATAAGTTTTAATCACATGCAAAGAAATGCCTGAATATAAGTTTTAATCACATGCAAATAAATGCCTGAATATAAGTTTAACCACATGCAAAGAAATGCCTGAATATAAGCTTAATAACATGCAAAGAAATGCCTGAATATATGCTTAATCACATGCATAAAAATGCCTTAATATAAGCTTAATCACATGCAAAGAAATGCCTGAATATAAGTTTTAATCACATGCAAAGAAATGCCTGAATATAAGTTTTAATCACATGCAAATAAATGCCTGAATATAAGTTTAACCACATGCAAAGAAATGCCTGAATATAAGCTTAATCACATGCAAAGAAATGCCTGAATATAAGTTTTAATCGCATGCAAAGAAGTGCCTGAATATAAGCTTTAATCACATACGAAGAAATGCCTGAATATAAGTTTTAATGACATGCAAAGAAATGCCTTAATATAAGCTTTAATCACATGCAAAGAAATGCCTTAATATAAGCTTAATCACATGCAAATAAATGGCTGAACATAAGCTTTAATCACATGCAAATAAATGCCTGAATACAAGCTTAATCACATGCAAAGAAATGCCTGAATATAAGCTTTAATCACATGCAAAGAAATGCCTTAATATAATCTTATTCACATGCAAAGAAATGCCTGAATATAAGATTTAATCTCATGCAAAGAAATGCCTTAATATAAGCTTATTCACATGCAAAGAAATGCCTGAATATAAGCTTTAATCACATGCAAAGAAATGCCTTAATATAGGCTTATTCACATGCAAAGAAATGCCTGAACATAAGCTTTAATCACATGCAAAGAAATGCCTGAACATAAGCTTAATCACATGCAAATAAATGCCTGAATATAAGCTTATTCACATGCAAAGAAATGCCTGAATATAAGCTTAATCACATGCAAAGAAATGCCTGAATATAAGTTTTAATCGCATGCAAATAAATGCCTGAATATAAGTTTTAATCACATGCAAAGAAATGCCTGAATATAAGTTTTAATCACATGCAAATAAATGCCTGAATATAAGTTTAACCACATGCAAAGAAATGCCTGAATATAAGCTTAATAACATGCAAAGAAATGCCTGAATATAAGCTTAATCACATGCATAAAAATGCCTTAATATAAGCTTAATCACATGCAAAGAAATGCCTGAATATAAGTTTTAATCACATGCAAAGAAATGCCTGAATATAAGTTTTAATCACATGCAAAGAAATGCCTGAATATAAGTTTAACCACATGCAAATAAATGCCTGAATATAAGCTTAATCACATGCAAAGAAATGCCTTAATATAAGCTCTATATGTTCCGCAATAATCCCTTGCCCTGTCTTGGCCAGCGGTGGCGAGAAGGAACGCAGGCTCTGGGAACGAGATTGTCCCCCATCCCCACCAGCCGTTGCTCACGTTGTAAGCAATAATTATTGGCGTTGTAATAGCATTGTAACCAATAAGTTATTGAATTGCAACCCCAAAACTGGCAATGTCGAAGCGAGCCAATAGTCACTGTTGTGACTCAACGATTGTAAAATATCTTTCTCCTAATGTGCATGGGTTTTGTTTTTAGTATGTTGTTAAATATAGCGTCACTTCATTAATGGGGGTGACATATTCAACATTTATCGTTTAAATACCCGCTCTGTTTTGTTGATAAATTATCCGCTGAAATGCATTATCATTCTTTTTTAGTTTAAATGGTTTTCTCCACTTTTTTCTTAACTCTGACTCTGTTATGTTTTGAACACTTCTTTTAAGAACTATCCAACATTGCTATTCACCTCCATGAATGCATTTTCCGAAGCAATATTTAATTTTGCCACCACGACAAAATTGTTATTTTAAGAACTCTTTTCTGGTAATAATATAAACAGATGGGAGGGTAGCTAGGTCATGAATAGGAAGCACAGCCCAGAGAATTAAAAAGCGATCATAAGATAAAGTTAAAACATCACACAATAGGAAGGTCCGATCCAGTCCTATTTTAGAGATCTGTGAGAGACCAATGTTCAAATTCTAGAAGTATTTTTTTTGTAAAATATTAAATTTAATAAACAATGTTCTTGAGAAGTTTTGATTTTAAAACAAAATTGAGAGGGGGCAAATTTCCTAGAGGGGGGCGAATATCCTAGGAAATTCGCCCCATAGGGATGAGATTCTGGGTATATTATAGGTAATATTTGGCATTTCACTCGATCAAACTACATGTTGAAAGGATTTATGGTGAAGGAAAATTTCGAGTGTTGGAATACATACATTTTAAGACCAAACCGGGACCAGTTGCGAAAAATGCAACTTCAAGGCCTTCCGGCCTGGAATTGAATCCGCGACCCTGCGATGCTATATATATTCCAGCCGCAAGGCCTCTAAGTTGCATTTTTCGCAACTGGTCCCGGTTTGGTCTTAAAATGTATATATTCCAACACTCGAAATTTTCCTTCACCATAAATCCTTCCATAAATCCTTATATATATATAAATTGTAGATAAATTAAAGACAAGACATCACTTTGCTGTTACTCCGAGTTTCACGCTTACGCGATCGTCAGACATGCAGACTTTAATTCTTCATTTTAAAGTCTGTCTGCATGACGATCGCGTAAGCGTGAAACTCGGAGTAACAGCAAAGTGATGTCTTGTCTTTAATTTATCTACAATTTATTACGCTCTGCAAATTAATGCATTGAGCACTCAGTATATATATATATATATATATATATATATATATATATATATATATATATATATATATATATATATATATATATATATATATATATATATATATATATATATATATATATATATATATATATATATATATATATATATAATATATATATATATATATATATATATATATATATATATATATATATATATATATATATATATATATATATATATATATATATATATATATATAACAGGTAATATTTATATTATAATATATATATATATATATATATATATATGTGTGTGTGTGTGTGTGTGCATGTGTGTGCGTGTTTGTGTGTGTGTGTGAAAAGGGAGCGTGTATATATAGCTTTAAGATCTTTTTATTCCAAATTATTCTGTTTTCATTAATCAATACAAGTTTATGCTTTTAATATTATTATGGTTAATTTACATAATTATCACGATCACTTTGTCTTTTGATAAAATATTTGTTCTGCACCACCATGCAAACAATCACATATTCAAGCTAGGGGCGGAGACGATTTACAATGAACATCCGTCGTTAGCAAGATATTGGTATCTGAATATTCTTCTCTCAAATGAACAGA
>JAYKKM010000391.1:5195000-5357500 GCA_035772405.1 Chrysogorgia sp. JL179-B06
AAACACTCTCCACCTAACAGACATCATTTCCGTTTCGCGTTCGTCAATCTGTCCATTCCTGCCGTAGTAGACGATTGGGTTGCTTGAAGTTGCAAAAATGGGGACGTCCGTGTCGATGCAAACATCGCTCGAGTACTGGTTCTTCGGGGCAGGCAAGTGCACAATGTGTCCCTCGAGAAGTAGGAGGAAGTCTTTCCAGGAGATGAGAGTTGAGCTCCATCTAAAATCATTAAGATAGATTACCTCGCTTTCCTCCGCTCCCACCCATGCATACTTGTCAGAGGCCGGATTGACAAAAGCTTTGAACAGGAGACACAGGGGATCCAACAAGAAAGTTTTTCCAGTACACGCACAGCCAACGAGCATTACATTTCGGAATTTCCCCCTTCCCTTGGTCAAAAGATCCTTCAGCGCCGAAGCAAATACCACAGGGTGGATGTTGTTGTTCTTTAGTACCTCTCGTGCACACTTTATCCATTCCCCGTTGCAGCCGTGGGCGCACTCAGTACTGCGAGCATGACGAAGCAAGTCTATACGCGACTTCATCTTCCTATCAAGCTTAGCCCGTGCATTTTGCAAGCGCCAGGTGTTATCAATAAGCTCTTGCATGGTTTTGTGTGAGCGACACAAAATAAAATTGGCTAAGTCTTTCTTCCCTTCTTTGCTTTGAGCGTCTGCAAGTGCCAGTAGCTCGGTTTGACTTTTTATTTGATTTTCCACCAAAAATTCGGAGACCTCCAAATTGCTGAGACGTCTTATTTTTTTAGCCTTTTCTTGTTGGGTATTTGCATTCTCGTTTTGTTTGCGCTTTCGACTTTCTCGATATGCACGGACGCATGCTTTGGTTCTAGGAGAACCGATTTCGCTAAGGTTGGGGTGAGTGGGACTTAAAAAGACTTCCGTGTCTTGCTTCGTCACATATTGATATGCCGAGTGATAATTATCGTGCGCGTTGGAAAAGTGCAGCACAACCCCATGGTTTTTCGCCATCTTGTCTTTCACTTGTTTCCATCGTTTCGGTCCATTGAGTTTCAAGCTCATGTGATAGTGTACACCAGAGTTCTCATGTGGCTCTTGGCAACAAGCCCAGTGCTCGACTTTAACCTTTCCCGTTCCTTCGTCAAAGTAGGTAGCCACTTGCTCCCCGAAACTTTGCCTCGTTGCAAATATTCGCAGATCTGCTTGGCTGTACGTGACCAGGTATGTTCTTCGTATCTGGTTTGCAGATGACACAGACGATTTCCAGGTCAATACTTTAGCACCCTCAGACTGATCCATACTGTGTAAATAATAAAAGTAAACAGTATAATAACTATACCAATATTTCACCTAATAGTTCATCTTCAGTGTAAACAGCCACAAATTTAATTAAATTCAAAATGGTTGTTTACTCGTTCCCAGTCCCCCGTTCTGCGTCTTTTGAGTCCAATTTTGTGCCAGTTTCGCACGACAACTAGACCACTGGGCTTAAAGCGGGGAAAATGAAAATTTTCAGGAGACTCGGTTAAGTTCAATTTTTGGCACAAATTTAATTAAGTTTGGGACCTCATAGAAGACAATCACGTGCAAAAATTATTGAGACAAGCAGTTTATTGGCCCCCTCCCTCCTATAACAAGTGGTTTTTGCCCCCCCCTCCCCCTCGTGCAATGTTGTTAAAACGATCAGTTTGAGACAAGGGGTTATCAAATAATATGTTTTCAACATTGTTAGTGGGGGAGGGGGGCATACACGTGAAAAAAATCACCAAAATGTGAACAGTCTCATTATTTTTGCACGCGATTGTAGGTCAACGTAATAATTTCAGTAAGTCTATAAGTTGTTAATTAAGGGCTAAAACTTACTTTCCATTTGTTTAATTTTTATTCGTTGCTTATTGGTTGATTAAATTTAAGAAAAAGGGATGGGGGGGGGGGGGCAAAAATTGATTTGTGGGGGGGGGGGGCACAAGGGGGGACTGGGGGCATTTGCCCCCAGCTTAATAGTTTAAAAAGGCCCTGACACTCTTAATTTTTCTTAATTTTGCTCCACCCAAACTTGTCAGATACGCCTATGCATCAGATAAACAATGGGCTACACAAAATATGTTTGTTATATGTTTTTTACGCTTTTCTCAAATGTCATCCCACGTGTTTGGATCAACAATTTATTTACAATAATCGTGCTTCTATTTTTGTTTCATATTTTAAGCTGCATTGTTCAGTTAATTGTCTCACCTTATGTCTCAATGTCAGTAAATGTAAACGTATTGGTACTATTCTGATCTGGTTGCTACATATAGTTGAGATTACACTTTCTTAGATTAAAAATTCCGATCTTGTCTTGCGTTTAAAAATGGCTTTTGGAAACAGCAATGGATGAGACATGCTCGCGATTTATAGCGATGTATGTGAGATTATAAAGACGGTGTTCTGTCATCATACTCCGTAAATAAGTTTTGACTCGCAACCTTTTTACGGACAACGGGTCTATGCGGGGATTTTAACATTTCACGAGTGTTAAAAACCCGGCTCAAAATACCGTTCAGTTAGTTTTTCCTGATTTTCTGAGTTTTCAATCAGTTTTCAATAAGAAAACATTTATTAACAGAACACAAAAAATGTTAAGGCTTTAAAAATCGCGTCTGATTTGCGTTGGTCTGGCGTCTCCAGGGCCGAGAGCGGGACGGGCCCCGGGGCGTCTCGCGGGCCCCTAAATGCTTCAGATGTTGGAGGACGGACACACAATGGACACAGACTACGTCATAGACACATCAAGGTTATTTTCTCGGGATTCAGAAGCTTTACAAGAACAAAAAACCTAATCATAACCCAAATAAAAACTCTAGTCCTAACCCTGAAATAAAGGAATACTAATTCCCTACTTTTAAACTAAATATTTCAATGATGTAATATTCTGTGTCCGGTAGAGCCGCCATTTGCTTAATTGGCCGGCAGAGCACCTAGCTAGTAACCAGGACTTTGGTGATTGTTTATATGGAGAATAAATATGTTTATATTGTTTATATTTGGCAACAAAAATTAAGTTTGTTTTATTTGAAAGAACTCTTAAAATAATGAAGAATATTAATTTATAGTTATTTCATATTTTACTTAGTTCTTGAGATATTTAGACTTATGCGATATTCAAACGAGATGATCTATGACGTCATAACCTGGGAAAATTGTTTTTAACATATTGGAAAATCGTGAATACTTTATCATTATTAAATGCAATTACTTGAAACTTTGCATGTAGATACATACCACTAAACTACTAGTGAAGATCATCGTTCAAGTCTTATGGTTGCCATGGTAACAGATTATTTTACAGACCTCTTGATTT
Organism: Chrysogorgia sp. JL179-B06; assembly: GCA_035772405.1. Classification (NCBI taxonomy): domain Eukaryota; kingdom Metazoa; phylum Cnidaria; class Anthozoa; order Scleralcyonacea; family Chrysogorgiidae; genus Chrysogorgia; species Chrysogorgia sp. JL179-B06. The sequence goes on from JAYKKM010000391.1 coordinate 5,198,323, forward strand.
CGAAAACAAAATTGTTTGTTTTCTCTTCAGTGCCGAACCTTATTGGGTTGGTACCTGTTCAGCAAATGTTCACTGTCATAGCCAATTCGAAACTGAGATTTGAAGTTGGTGCAAAGTCTACTATGTCAGAAAACAAATAGTTTTGTTTTCGAAATCAAGAGGTCTGTAAACTAATCCGTTACCATGGCAACCATGGCAACCATAACCGTAAACAAACGAGAAAAAACGTTTGCAGTTGGCGGTTGCTTGCAAATGGTAGTAGGGCCAATTAAAAAAATATTTCTGTTTTTCATCATTTTTTTTGAAAAAAGTGGGGCGGGCGGGCGGTTTTTTATTTTATTTTTTATTTTTTTATTAATAGCGTAATACTTACGCTAATTAATTAATTAATTAATTAATTAATTAATTACGTAATAATTACGCCTATTTCGCTTTTATTAAAAAAAAGCGCGTTAAAGGCTGTTTTCCATTTCATAGTATGAAATTCATACACTTCGTTTGTGGTCCCTTTGTGCACGAAATAGTCACAGCAATCTATCAAAGATCTTTTATATTGATAGATCGGTACTCTGCTGCGAAAAAACATGAGTAACGAAGGGCATAACCATTGTTGGCTAAATCATGCCTATTTACAAAACATGGCCGCCAATGTTCGGTTTCCGATGTCTTCCGACCAATTACCGATTTAATATTAAAAATAAATAATTTCCGGGCGGCCAATTTTCTGCTTCGATTCAGAAAAGCAGGGTTGTTAAAAGCAGGGTTATTACTGAATCGAAACAGAAATTTAAAGCGGGGTTTTTAAAGAACGAAGCATATTAATTTATGTTATATAAACAATCACCAAAGTCCGCCTCCACCCGTATTTGCAGGCCATGCTGAGCGCTCGTTGTACGCTCGCACCGCGTTCGGTGATTGATTCGATTGCAACACAATTTGCTGTATATATTGAAAATGTTAGTGTTAAATCTCGGCTACATCATCCCCGCTTTCCCATGTCAGTTTATGTTAAAATCCCGGCTACCAAAAGATCGACGTTTGTTAAAACCTTGTATTTCCCCGGCTTCTATAAAAAAAGTTTCTATAAAACCCCACAAAATGCCCTCTAATTATGAGCTGAGGAAACAGGCAATGTTAGTCTTAGCAATGTGGTATTATGTTTTCGAATTAAGCTGTGAGCTTTTTTCGCATGGAATTTTCCAACAGATGACAATCTGGATGTTGGGTTTGAAAAGAATACTAATTCATTTTCTAATAGCCTTACGTGTAGTGTACAGACAATATAATAATGAATATCAATATCAGACACAACACACATATATTACAAATACTGCAAAACACTGCTATTACACCTCTTTTTAAGTTAAACTTAAAACCAAACATTAACAAAGCCGTCCATTTGTCAGCAACAAAACATTTCATTATATATACTGTAGTTTTTCATGCAACATGACCCAACTATTTACACATTACAGTGATCAACAGATAATTTATGTTGCCCAAGTGCCGTGTAACTTTTGAAGTACTTGCCACAACGAATGCAAGCCCAGTGTTGTAGCTCTTCCACATGTTGAGAAAGACTAACTCCAGCTCTGAAACTCTTATAACAAAACCCGCAAGTGTTCATCAACTTTGTTTTCAGCGTATATTGCTCCTTTCGTGGTTTATCACCATGATGTAAAATGAATAACAAACGATCAAAAACGCCCTTACGCTGACGTACAACTTGCTGCAAAGCAGACTGCCGTACACGGAGCTTTCTTAAGAGTTTGTCTTGGCTTTCACTTGAACTGCCAGAACTTTCCGGGCGAGAATACGGTCGATAGCGGTGAAATTTATTGAAGCGTTGCTTATGGGACTTGTTTACTCGAATGAAATCATCTTCGTCACTCTCACTGCTAGTGTTGTCTTCACAAACTCTTGACTTGTCAACGCTTTTAACACCACATGATGTTTCTGAAAAACCGGAATCTTTTCTCTCTCTTTTGGCCTCTGCATCGGATTCAAGTGATTGAACAAGAGGTCGTTCGGCGTTGTTTTCGTCTGCCTTGTTATCTTCCTGGGCTTTCACGCCGTCCCACGTGATTTTGATGGTCAAAGGTGACTTATCTCTACACGCTCGTTTCCGACTTTGCTCATTTTGCTTGCCACTGTCTAGATCTTTACGCTCTGTTTTGACATTTCCTTTTGAAATTTCCTTAGCTGAATCTCGGTCTCGTTGATCAACTGAATTGTTCTTGTTAAACACGGTTATTTTTAAACCATCTTCGGAATCCCAGCTCACTGAAGGGCTTTCACCAATCAACTCTGCAGACCCGTACACAAGAAAGTCGGTGACGTGCTCAATGGTCTCCACTCGTTTAGTTGTAATGTATTGGCATTTTCCTTTCTTCTCAAGCTCACGGAACACCCAGAGTCGTCGACTATTCAACGTATACCATATCCACTTCTCTTTGCACCAAACGACATTAATCGTTGGAACATCTTCGATGAGAATCTCTTCATTTAAGAGTTGCTCCAAGGTTTCCCGCAACAAAATTCCGTTATCAAAGGATGAAGGCAGTAATTTCTTTCTGAAGCAAATATCTTTAGGCTTCAGCAGGACACGATAAGTGAAGGCCATTTTGTTACAAGATTCGGAGTTACTATCTTGAACACGAGCCACAGACACGAGTGCCTTCTTCTCGGGCATTGTGCAGCGTAGTGTTAACTTGAGGACTTCAAGTAATCAAGTGGTGAATAACGGAAAACAGACATATTTCTAATTTAAAAAATTCGGGGGGAGGTATAAGGGGAGGTAACAGTTTATAGAAAACATCAAAAATTTCGAAAATAATTAGTACCTATTGTTTGAACAACTTCGCTTGCTATGTTAATGAGTAGAATAAATAATGATTTATACAAATGGGAAAAATACCGCAGAAATAATGTTATTACTAATTGGACAACAATGAACATGATGTCAACAACAATGTAACAAGACCTGCCTCCTCAAGGGCGCTATGCACGTCCACGGTTGTGCGACGCATGACCGACACTGTTCACGGTTCACGCGAGTGAGAATTAGTTAATTCTCTAAAAATATCAAAGTCTTTCTTTATATAACCTATTATATAACACTTTGCATGGGTAATACCGTTAATCCCGATTTTTTTAATTTATTCGATTTGTCAATATGCACTTATATTTTCTTCCTGAGTTGGGCGAGATTTGGGACATTGCAGCCGAGCGAGTTTCATTTTTGGCCAGGTTGTCCACGCTTTTATGTTTTTCCGACTCGTACGCTTTGGAATTTTGCGAAAATTTCTGTTTCGAGCCGAGAGTCTGCAGGATACTAGCGAAAAGCTGTGAACTCTATCATCATATTCTCCACCTAGAATTACAAATAATATATCGGTAATTGTACAAGTGCCTATTAATTATTACCAATGTAGCCCCCCTGTCTCCCTCCACGTTCTAGTCAGCATACTTCCCGCGAGAAACCCGCGCGCGCGTGGCTACAAACATAATGTGTTATAACTTATAGGCGTATTCCTGTCTATTAATAAGGCGTTCTGGTTGTCTTTGTGCTTTGTATAACTTTTTACTGCGTAATATCCCTGTTATTATAACGTAATATCCCTGTTAGCATATGCGTAATATCCCTGTTAGCATATGGCTTTGCCTTCTTCACGAAACATGACTCCTTCCTGTCTCTGGATTTACAGTTTGTTTACAATTTTGGGCTAGTCGACCAATAGTCGACATGTCAGTCTGCCACAGCGCAAATATTACAAATTCACATGTTTGAAAAATGAATATGGAGCAAAGATTATATATTCAGTAAGAATTTATAAAATAGATCACTGCTACATACGACTAACATATATAAATCTCAGCATAGAGCAATTTCACTGTTAATTTGGGATGGCATTTGAGTTATGCGTGCGATGTTGTCAAGTTACACTATATATATAAATGCTTGTTACACGCATCCAGCTAGCAATGCGTTGCTCGATGTATTATAAACCTCGTCATAAACACTTAAATCTACAGTTTGTATAATATTATTGACCATTTGATGAAACTCGAATAATGACTTTATAAACATTAGAACGATTTGAGTTATCTGGAATCGTTTATCGTGCTGCTAAAAATCAACAGACACGTTCGACAGGAAATGCTCCAGACCTGTGAAGTTATTAAATAAAACGTCTAGAATAGCAGAATTGACCATTACTCTATACTCATTACCATCTACTAACTATACAAACACTTCAGTGCTGGATAAACTTGCGATGCTTTCCCTATGAAGTATTTTGAAACATTGCGCCTAAATTTCAAGTATGCGGATTTGCGTCATGGCCTTATTCATGTGTCAGAGATAACACAGTGACTAGGCTGGTGCATATTTGCGCGATGCATTTCTTGTTAAAATATAAAGTTTTCTTTGGCAATGACATACATAAATCCGCGTTATGGTTTTGATAACTTTGATTCACGATCAAAATTGTTTAAATTGCCTCTGATGTTTTTGTACGCCATCGCAATGGAAATAACAAGCGAAATTAAAGCTGATCGCCGCTGAATTAAACTGAACTTACCTGTAGGCTCAAGGATGTAAATGGTGGACCGCATATATTCTTCTCGCATGAAACTCGTTCAACTTGCGGCAGGGTAAAATCGGTTTAATCAGCAGCTTTTAGTTTCCAGATGTGTTATAAATATATGAAAGTTTGTTCTCCAAATTAGGACAGTGAACTTGTTACGTTAGAAATATCATGTTATGCCATCGTTTGTGGTGTCACGTTCTCTTAAGACAATTAATTTTCATATATCTGGATATCAAACACAAATGGACAACTGTCCTAGTTTGATTCATGTACGCTGATGTCTGTAGTTATTATATAGCAACAATTACAATTCATTTGATAAAGATTTCGGTTGCCGCGAAGCGAAAATAAGAAAATCTATTATCATGGGGTTTCTTCTCATGAATATGGTCACGTGATCGGTTCCCATGGTAACCAAAAGTAATCAATATTGAACATAGACTTATATTACGTTGACCAATACACAAATGGAAATAGAATCTTACATTTTACATTTTTTGCTGATTTTTGTTGTAATTTCGCTAATTTTGCTTCATTTGAGACTGGGACCCAGGCATTAATGTGCCTGAGATCGCTCGGCCTGATCGAGCGGAGGCCGAGGTGAAGGCAGCTGCTGTCATCTTTTCATGCCTTATAACGCTGTCAAGCCTTTAACCTTCTCTCATTCTTTTCCTATCCACCAATAAAATTCGCTATACTTTCTTGAATTTCGATATAAAATCCAAACTGTGCTTGTTTTTTCTCGAATTGCAATGCAATGTCTGGGGAACACGCCTGGCTGGCTCTTCTTTGTAGAAACAGACGCCTTCTCCATGGAATTTTAGAAAACGTTTCCGCAGAATTATGATCGAGGAAGACTTGTCTATTTTTCCACCTTGGACAAAGATTTTCCTAGTTTTTTCTTCATTTCTTATCTAATTAGCATAGGGTTGTATGCTATATACTACATCAAAGAAAATCGCACACCTCTCACTAATATATAATTTAACTAGGTTTGAATTAACTGTATGCATTATATCTAGATCTACGTAACATTGAACAAAGTCATGCTCACACGTTTATACGTTGGTGCGTCGGTAGTCCTCCCTCAGCGCGGTTTCCTCGCAGAGAGCCTGGGTAGGCTGACGTTTGCGCAAATTGGCAGATGGAGGCAATTATGTACGGTGGTTCTGAAGGGAAATAAAAAAACCTCGTTACTTTTTACAACAGCGACTTTTATGGCGACTTTTGTGCTTGCTCTTGCAATTGAGTCTTAATTTACAGTACTTTTCCTTTTTTACCTGACCTTGACTTTTGGTACAGTCAGTACAGTTCTGCCTTGGCAGATTCTTACCTGAGATAAGGCTGTAAATAAATATTGTTCACTTGGGTTTACAACCGCAGAAATCCTAACTTTTTATTTTTTAATACATGTGCATGAATTTGTACTAAACCTAAGGAACTGAAGACGGTCCTTAAACGTCTCGGATGTAAAAGAAGAAAAAATACGGCTGCAGACCTGAACGAAGTCATCCGAGTATATATTGAAAGTGAACTAACTGGCTCTGGGAGCATCATTGCTACCGACCAACTCACAAGGTAAAAAGGGAAAAGTAATTTAAAGAAAGTCTCAATTGCAAGAACAAGGTTAGCACGAGGTCACTTAAAAAGTGGCAACAAAAGTGGCAACAAAAGTCGCCATAAAACTCGCCATAAAATTCGCGGTTGTAAAAAAATAGCGAGGTTTTTTGATGTCGTATAAAAGAGAGTCGGGGGGGGCTTAATTATTTTCTGCTTCCAAATGGGAGCTCAAACGGGAGTCTGGCCTAAACGTGATCTTGGCGAGACGAAACCCAGCTATACATCTTATATTGCTAATGTGCGGTGACATCGAAACCTGCCCTGGACCTGGTGTACCGTGTGAAAGATGTAGGTCTGTTGTTCAAACTGTCATAAGTATTTCTGTCTTCGTTGCTTTGGGGAAGATGATGAGACTAATTGCCCTGGATGCCGAGAAATAGATGACTCAGCTAACACCTTTGTGAACAGTGCAGAACATAGATCTATACCTGATCTGAAAACGCTTTTGCGCCAAAAAGGTTAAAGATTCTACATCAAAACATCAGAGGTCTTCTCGCCAAAATCCCACAGATAACAGTTTGCTCCTCAATTTTAAGGGCATCGACATTCTCACTCTCAGTGAGACTCATCTAAGCAAGGAAATATATGATGGCGAACTACAAATAGCTGATTACACGTTCATAAAGAAAAATCGGCTTTCAGGATCTGGGGGAGGTGTTGGGTTGTATATTTCCAACAATATATCTTGGCAAAGGAGAGACGACCTTGAGGTGCGTGATCTGGAATGTGTTTGGATTGAAGTTACGTACCCAAATTCTAAAGGATTTTTAATCGGAACATTCTACCGACCTCCGGATAGCTCAAGTTATCTGCCTAAGGATTTTAATGTTATGTTGGATGCTATGTTGTCGAACATTGGAAAGGAGGGAAAATAAACTATAATTCTGGGTGATATAAATTGTAATTTCTTGAAGAGGAGTGACAATAAAGATCTAAAGTCAGTCCTTAGGGTTCACGGTCACAGTCAACTGGTAAACAAACCAACTCGTATTTCTAAAGAAAGCAAAACCTCATTGACGTAATTACAAGCAATGATCCCCAGAGAATATCTAAAGTGGATGTCGTCCCGATTGGCCTCAGTGATCATGATCTCGAGTCGTGGGCTGTGTTCGCAAACTAAATCACTCTAATTTCAAGCCTCGATTTATTCATAGCCGAAATTATGTTAATTACAACCCTGTCGCCTTTTGTGAGGATTTGGCTTTGATCGACTGGGTCCCTTGTTTCAATTAAGGAATGTAAATGATGCTTTTTTAAAGTCATCCCTCACTGCCGTAATTGAATCCCATGCTCCAATGGTTACTAAGCGAGTTCGCGGTCGCCGATGTTCATGGATTACTCCAGCCTTAAAATACGAACTTAATATAAGAGATAAAGCCCTCAGGAAATATCGTAAATCAAAATCTGAAGTTTGTTGGTTGGCTTATAAAAAACAGAGAAATAAGGTGAACAATTTGCTTCGTTCTGCCAAGAATAAATACCATCAAAGCCTACTAATGGCAAATGCAAATTGTCCCGAAAAATTCTGGAAGGCTATAAAGACAGTTTATCCAAGTAAACCCTCTAATGTCGATCCTTCATGCCCTGAAATTGTATCTGACAATGGAATCAGTATGACAGATAAATCCGACATTGCACACGCCTTTTGCTCTCATTTTTCATCTGTTGCCGCTAAACTAAAGAGCAAGTTTGTTTCTTTAAGTAATCTGATTTGGAAACCTTCAGATAGCATTGGCAGTCGAACGTCAATGAAATTTTCCTTTAAAAGTGTGTCGGAAGAAACTGTTTTTGCTGAATTAAGAAAGCTCAAACGATCTAAAGCACCAGGACTTGACAACCTTCCTCCAGGAAATCTGCAAAGATCGTTCCGATTCATAAATCCGGAAGCCGTAAGAATGTCGATAATTTTAGACCTATATCAGTCTTATCATCAGCATCTAAAATTCTTGAGAGAGTGGTGTATCGCCAGATTACTGGGTATCTCGAGGAAAATAAACTGTTGTCGAACAGTCAGTATGGTTTCCGTGCAAAGCGATCTACTGAGTTGGCTGTTATACATTTTACCGATAAGATTAGACAAGAAATGGACAAAGGCAAACTGACTGGTGCAATTTTCATCGACCTACAGAAGGCCTTCGACACCATTAGCCACGATGGTCTCTTAAAGAAACTGCCTAGCTACGGAGTCACTAACATGGAGCTACAATGGTTCAAAGATTATCTTTTTAACCGTCATCAATCTGTGGTTTACGACAGTTACCACTCTAAGCCGCTACCTGTCATGTGCGGCGTTCCACAGGGATCGTTATTAGGACCTCTGTTGTTCTTGATTCAATTCAACGATGTGGAAGATTGTGTCAGGAACTCCGAGATAATAATGTATGCCGATGATACTGTTATCTTTTTCTCTGACAAAGATCTCAACTCTATCAATTCTAAACTATCCGAAGACATGATCTATCTCTCCCAATGGCTCGACAACAACGAACTTTTTATTAATTTGAAAAAAGGAAAAACTGAGGTTATGCTATTCGGTACCGCAAAGCGCCTTGCTATTAATAAGGAACTGAAACTTTCAGTTTCTTTCAAGAATTCAATTATAAACAACACTGACACTTACAAATATCTAGGAGTTGAACTGGATCCGTCACTTACCTTTTCAAATCATTTTGATAAATCTTTTCGCAAAGCATCGGGCAGACTTCGTCTTCTATCACGCATCAGAAAATCCATCAACATCCACTCTGCTGAATCTATTTATCGTTCTATGATCATACCGGTGTTAACTTACTGTTGCACTTCAAATATCAACTTAAGTAATACTTCAAGGGAAAAACTACTTGACTTTTCCTGCAAAGCTGCTAACATCATTGGTGGTCCATCAAGATCTGCTCAGGATTCCATTCGGCTGCCTGATCTTCATAATATTATTAAATTACAAACTTGCACTCTAGTATATAAATCACTTAATAATTATTTATGTAAACCGTTTAATAATTATTTTTCAATGCTAAGTCATGCCCACAATACTAGGAACAACGGCTGTATTTTACGACTTCCGAAAGTAAAGCTTGAGGTAGCTAGAAAGGGCTTTTATCACACGGCGGCTGTTACATTTACCTATTGCTGTCAGAAACTCATCAAGCTTGGACGATTTTAGAAGTAAGGCAGCCGAACATTATTCACTTTTGTAAAACGTCATTACTTTTAACATCTTTAAGTACTTTTTTAACATTTTTAACATGTTTAACATTTTTAAGTACTTTTACCCTAGCTATTTAGATTATGTAATTTTATCTCTAATAGTTATTTTGAATTCTAAAATAAGGCAGGACTCTTAGTGATAGCAGTATAAGTACATACTGATAAGATTATCCTGGGTAAATATTCTTAAATAAATAATAAATAAATATAAGAGCGGGGACTTAAAAGAGAGGGGGGCTTAATAGAGAAATTACTTAATAGAGAAATTATCTTAAGAATATTTGTGGTAAAACCAAATAAATAAATAAATAAATTTAGTGCAAAATGTGTTTTTTATAACACTTGGACGCTGTATACGTTTATATACGGAGGTGTCATCTTTTCCGCTTGGTAAGCGGGACTAAGGTCACTCTGGCTATGTAGCTCAGTAAGCGCGAGCCAGAAACTCGTGTTTCAGGATTTGAGTTGAAATACCGGCAAAAGTCACGTGAAGGGCGAATCCGGCGCATGCGCATAAAATGGGACTTCTTGACAGTTCTTGTTGATATTTTTCACTGTTGTTGAACTAGTGTTGAAATGGAGGACTCGTCAACTATAAACCAAGAAAACGTGATAGTACCCGAAGAAAAATGGCCCATTATTATCAGCTCTTCGCTTCGAAACTCGGAAATGTTTACGACACTAACTGAAAAACATAAAGTTCGAGGTAACTGACAAACGTTTTTTTCGTTTTTGCAGTTGTTTTTTACTAAACTTTCTGTTTCTTCACCAAACAAATAGTTTCAGGTAACATAATCGAAAACTCAGTAATTTTTCCAAAGTCTGCTGTGGCTTTTATGATTTTACCAATTCGTGAGATTTCGTCAGAAAGAAGTCGTTATGTTCTTGAGGAAAAAGTGGTTGAAAGGTAACCTTTCTAAATTATGGCATGGGTAGTTAAAAAAGTGTTTATATATGTTATCAATACGTCTATTTTTTCAGGGTTACTAAGTTTAGTCAACTTCACAGGAACTGCTTTATTTTAACAACATGTACATTAATGGCGGAACAAGACCTTGCAATATTGTCGGCGTTGCAAGAAAGGTACAATTTTGACTATAAGCACAAATTTAGTGCTATTAAACGTTTCTTGTTTAATACATATGTGCTTTAGTTTTAGTTTTAACAGACTAGCTATCTTCAGTATCTTGCAAGTTCTAGTGAAAAACACTCATGCTATAATATCCATCTATTTAGGTTTTTTACATTTCCGTTGACTTACTACCCCGCTCATAACTACAAAGAATGCATCACATTTATGCAGCATATTGCCAAGGTATAGTGTATAATAGCAGCTACTGAGGGAAAGGTAGTAACCCTATGCAATTGTTTTATAACTTTTATTATTTGTAAACTATTCTATATAAGGCAACAACAATGATATATTTCTTTGATTTTTCCTGTGTTAGGGTAATGCGGAATAGGTATAAACCGCTGAAATTCGAAACGCGGGCGAGGAGAGCGGTTCTTTTGCGGTTCTCCTCAATATATCATCATTACCATCTACTGCATTAATCTCTATATAAACCCCTGCAATAACCCCAGTATATTGAAAAACCCAAGTAACCGCGTCTGCGGAGGAGAGCAGCGCGGGATAAGTTATCCATGCTTTGAACAACCGATTCCCTTAGAAATATAGAAGTCCTTTTGAGCCTTCCCTTCTAGCTACCCCGCGTGCGATAAACTAGTTGGATAAAATAATAAATCTTTGGATTTTATACGATTACATCTTAGACCCATTTATACGATTACATCTTAGACCCATTTATATACGATTACATCTTAGACCCATTTATACGATTACATCTTAGACCCATTTATACGATTACATCTTAGACCCATGTATACGATTAAATCGTATAAATGGTCAAATTTTTGTTCGCGTCTTAGATAAGACACGAACGTTTAAACCAGTTTTTACGAACAGTTTCGCGTCCATGAAGCTAAGGCGCGCTTTAAATATATATTAAAGAACAGCTCAAAATATTAGTTAAACACGGAGTGCTCGCATAAAAGGTGAAGCCCACCCCCCTCCAAACGATGGAGTCTTTGAAATTTTAAAAATCAATTCAAACAATGGAGTCTCGAAACTTTCTCTCTGTTTCCTGACCAATCACATAACTTATTAATTAATCGATAGAATCTTAATCACTACACATTCCAATATTTGTGGCGAAACGAAATAAATAAATATGCAAGCACTCCCTGTTTAAGGACAAGCCGCGTCTTATGTTAACATGGCTTGCGTTAGACGCGGGCTTAATAAGTCTTTGTACCTATATATGAGCTTTCGCACCTTATGGCTTATGTGATGCAAGTCCTGTGTAGTATTAGCCGGCTCTCGTATGAACGGCCCTAATCAACGTTTGCATAATTTAGGTCAAATTTCTTTAGCAGCAGAATATTGTATCCGAAACGATGAATGGGTGTGACGTCACATCATTAGCATTTTAAAAACATAAGCAACCTGTATTAAAGCCTCGAAGGAAAGATCAAAGAAATATTTCACTATTCAACTATTTGTCTATAAAAAATTTCGAAATGGTTTTCTAAAAAGGTTTCTAAATTTCCTAGATTTGTAATGAAGTTTTCCAAATTTCCAAGACAAAAGTAGCAGGAAGACTGTTACCAATCCTTCTCTCTAGTTTGGGACTTGCGAAGACAAAACGACGAGGATTTTTCTTTGTTTCGTCTTTTGTTCTGCTTTTGACTAATCTGTCTAGACTTATGCTTATGACGATCCTTCTGTCGCAGGATTGACTTCATTCCTAAAGCCTGGTTTCCATATGGTCGCTGCGCTGTCTTTACGGTCGCAGAAGTGAAGCAGTGAAGCGTGTTTCTTTTGTTATGACAAAAGAAACACGCTTCACTGCTTCACTTCCGCGACCGTAAAGACAGCGTAGCGACCATATGGAAATCAGGCTTAATTGTTTTGTACTTGTTCTTATGCTCACGTGTGAATCAGGCTTTAGGAACACTTGACATAGTTTACCTGCATTACTAATCATTCCCAGCTACGACCTAATATCTCATGATTGTGACTGTGAACTGTTCTTGTTTTAGGTTACCTCTAAACCAACATCTACTTTACTTAAATCAAGATTACGGAATCTAGCGGACTCATCAACCTCTGAAGAAGTTGTTTTAAACATTCTGTCCACAATGGGGCTCAGCTGTCACGGTATCCTTTCAATCATGTTATTAAGTTGCATAGTCCAGGGTTCTCAGATCAGGAGCAGTAACGTGGCCAAAAAAATAAAATAATTATTTTCCGTATAAACATTTGAGGTTTTTACCAGCTGTTCTGATCTAGTGGTTACCACACAGGCTTATGAGCTGGGAGACACAGGTTCAAATCCTCGATCGGACATCCACTCAAGGGTCTTAAAAATAATTGAGGAGAAAGTGCTGCCTTTGCTATATCAGCAAATGTAAGATTTTCGGGTCTTCTCGGATAATGACCTTAAATCGTAGGCCCTCGGAACCCTATCATATTGGGGTATTCCGTTCCCCTAAAAGAGTGATAAATCTGATAAAGTATTATTAATTTATAATTAGTATTTATTCCCGACTTCCCCCAGGGATGGTAACAGTAAAACATTAACCGCGATGGCTATAAAAGGGATGACAAAATAAGAACTTTCTGTTTTTGTCTGGTTGGGGTCAGCTACAGTTACAGTTAGGTTTAAAGTTAGGATCAAGGTTATGCAGGTTAGGATTATACTAGTTCTTGCAAATGGGAAGGTGGGGCACTTGGCATTGAAATTAAGCAACTACTTTCGGAATTAGTGGTGTCTGAGGCGATTACTTTCAGAGGGCAGTTACTTTGGAGTTGCTAGTTTTTGTATCGGCAGTGGCATAGTGGTAATACTATCCCCGTTCGCGACCATATTGAACTGCGAATATCTATGGAGATGTCTCTGGAATGTTAGCATGGTTCCCTCAACATCGAATATCGACGGAGAATCCATCCATCAGCCAATGTAATCTCTTTTAATTATAACACAAGTTTCTAAAGTTTGTTTGTTCCATTTATTAATTGCTTTTTCTTTTATAACAGAAATCTTCAGCCTTAAGTTTTTCTTTAAAAAAATATTGCAACAAAACAAAATATTGCAAGCGGCTCGAGGGGGCGGTTACTTTAAGAAGGGCGGCAACTTTCGATTTTTCATAGTACTTTCGAAGGGGCGGTTACTATCGGAGGGCGGTTACTTTCGAGATCTCCAGAAGATATTATACCGTACATCAATAGGAAGTTAAATGTGATTCCTTAATAAACCCTAAGATTGTTTTGTTTTACAGCAAGGCTGCCACACACTTTCCAATATTGCTAGAGCTTCTGTCCAGGATCTGGTAGACTGCAGTCTTGACCAAAAAACAGCAAAAAAGGTTTTCAACTTTTTCGAAAAGAATTCACTTCCTTTTTAAGAGCCTAAGAAATGTTTTGTCTATAAAAAGCAATTTATTTTCTGTAAAACAATCAACTGATATAATTATATAATAAGATAATAGAGCATTAACATTATGCATGCTTTTACCATTTGGATTGTAATGAATTATACCACGGAATATTGTAAGAGCAGAATAGGGGGCCTGGGAGCACTCCCCATATTTCTGAGGAGTGGGCTTATCCCTCAAAATAATTCTGTACAGCATAACCATAAGAAAAGATTTTTCACCCAAACTGCAACCCCTAAGGTTGTATATGGCTTAATGCGGAGGTTCCAGGTAATTAACTCACTTGGGGGCTGTTTATATCAGTTATATCAATTAAGTTCGTCTTATTTGAAAGAATTCTTAAAACAATGAGGAATAACAATTTACAGGTCTTCCATATTTAACTTACTTCTTGAGATATTTAGACTTAGGTGATATTCAAATGAGATAATGTAGCAAGTTGTACACAACATTGGAAAATCCTGTATATCTTAAAGATTATTGAACGAAATCACTTGAAGCTTATCTTTAATGTTTTGGTTCATGAGCTGTAGCAATTACAAAGTTTTGAGTGACTTCTTTTAATAATATTGTAAAGATATACATTATACATGATTTTCTAATGTTATGTACAACTTGCTACGTCAATCAGCTCATTTAAATATCACATAAGTCTAAATATCTCAAGAACTGAGTGAAATATGGAAGAGCTGTAAGTTGTTATTCATCATTGTTTTAAGAGTTTTTTCAAATAAGATAAACTTAATTTTCGATTCATTGGCACTTTAACGAAGTTCTTCTCACAGCTACTACAGATACACAAAATGATATTTTAAAGCAGAACTGGCTGTAGGAACTGGTTTAGTTTGGTTGTAGGATCTTTTTGGGTCAAGAAAAGATCTTCGTGACACAACTCAGCCCGATTAGCCGGGTAGTTCGGCTCATATAAACAGCCCCTTAGTCAAAATTTCGAATTCATGGTTTTTATCAAACAGTGATATTAATCATGTGAGGGCGAAACCACCAGCTAGCTGATGTCATGTCTTACTTGGTCGGTTAGCATTTGAGGGCAAAAACAAAACGTAAACAACATTAAAGCGTTTATGCAGTGAAAAATTCAGTTCGAAATAAACTCTGTTACTTCAAAGAACTATATAAATTATCAATATTGGCGTTTACAACTCTTTCATATCTCACTTTGATCTTGAGATATTAAGATTTGTTTGATATGTTAATGTGTACTCACTTTGACGTCACACTGCATATAATGACTTATTGAAGAAGCCTGTATATCTTTGGGATTATGTAACAAAATATGAACGTGTACATGCATGTGCTATAGTATTGTATGTATTTATCCCATGATACTAAACATACGAAGTTACGTTTCGAGTGATTTGATAATCCCAAAGATATACAGGCTTTTTAGTAAGTTATTATGCAATGTGACGTCAATGTGATATCAAATAAATCTTAATATCTCAAGAACAAAGTGAGATATGGAAGAGTTGTAAACGGCAATCTTTATAATTTCTATAGTTCTTTCACGTTTTATTTCGAACTGAATTTTTCACTGCATAAACACTTTAATAGAATATAGGTCATAACCTCGTACCCAGGGTCTTATCTCCACTCCCCGCCTGTAGGTCAATCATAGCCTGAAAACCAGCCGTCCATCTTGGAACGAACGAATGGACGGCTGGTTTTCAGGCTAGGTCAATCAAGCAAATATGTTTTTCCCTCACTGCTTTTAACCAATTACAGACGTCAGGGTCACGTGGGGGTGAAAGATGCATCCTGATGAATAAAAAAGGAACCGACTCAATTTTAAAGTACATTTACAATTAGTATAATTTAATATTATAATTATACTCTGGAATTATTTACACAATGTTAGCAACAAGGAATCACTTTGGTCTCCAAATAATTACTTAATAGCAGTAAAAGTCTTTATAATTTTGCTGGATTTGATAAAAAATTACCATGATATCACCTTTTTGTAAAACCATTGTACCTGAAAGTTCAAAAGTAATGAACCATTGTCAATATATTTTGTATACTGTTTCATTTTGAGTGCAATTTGATCAGCTGCAATTTGGTCATTGTGCGACAGAGTACCAGTTAAGAGTACCAATGAATAATATTAATTATAACAAAATATTTGTAAAATAAAAAATACCTTCTCTGTAGGAATTTGAAAATAATGTTGACAACAAAAGGCCAAAGAATGAGGAACATCATAGTTTTTGATGGTCTGTTGTTTAGAAACCAAGACTAAAAAATACCAATATTAGATTACAACATGATTTCCAAGTGCACTCTCCCACAGAGGCTTCCTAGGGGCAGGGAAAAAGGGAGGGAATGAGAGGGACACAGACGGGGATATTTTAACCCCTACGAATATTGTTGGTAAACTTGCGGACTATAGTCTACCCTATACTGCAAACTGTGATATTGTTACACAGGATATTACTGATAGTCTGATAATGCTGTAAAGGAGAACTTTGATCATCAATACATACATCACTATATGTGCTACAAGTGAGAAACAATAACTGGACTAGCAATTTAGTCTTAAAGGATACTCCAGCCAAAATACCAATGTAGTTCATATGAAAAATCTTACTGACTTTAATTTATTTTCAAAGTTTCAGCATTCCTGTCAATTTAGTTAAGAAGATATGGCTAGTTGAAGTTGGAGAGTTTGTCCAATTTCGACGTCATATTAATTTGTTTCTCAAATATGACGTAACTGGGTGATTCTATCCGATGTCGTATTATGCCTAAGAAGCTCCTCTACTTTCCTGCACGAGGAACTAAATAGTTTATTACGACTAATTCTCGTCCAAAGAGCATTCATAACAGCTATCACGATGTGATCGCCATCAAAACAACTCCACTGCCGATTAAGAAGCACTCAAGACGTCATATTTTCAAAACCAATATGGCGTCAAAATCCTCAAATTTTCAACTTCAACTAGCAATATCTTCTTAACTTAAGGAATGCTGAAACTTTGGAAATAATCTAAAGTCAGTAAGATCTTTCATATGAACTACATTTGTATTTTGGCTGGAGTACACCTTTAAGTGTCTGCGTCACCATGAGTACCACTAAAACCCTTCCATTATAATGGTACTAGCATATCTCTTGAAAAGTCATCACTGACCATATTTTTAAACTTAGTAAACAGTAATATTGTTAATAATATCACATACATGTACTTCACTTATATATATCTCTATTCTTCCAATAGTAGATACATTGGCCACATGACATGCAACAAATAGTTGGCCACTAAAATATGGTGGGGGTGCATGTGCGTGGATGTATCCAATGACATCAAATATGCAAAACATCAAACGATTCCATGTGATAATGGTAAAGATATGCATAATTTTTCAATAAGTCATTATGCATTGTGATGTCATAAGTATATGATCATTTACATATTAAACAAATCTTAATACAGTATCTCTGCAAGAGTGAAGTGAGATATGAATGGTTAATATTTATAGATTCAAGAGTTCTTTCAAACAAAAGAGTTATTTTATAACTGAATTTTTTATTGCATAGGCACTTTAACATCAGGGATGTTATCTGTAGTAGGTTGGGTTGGTTTGGTCATGTGAAGAGGATGGATCAAGATAATTGGGTGTGAAAGATTGATTTAGATGTGCCTGGAAGAAGGGGAAATGGACACCTAGGAAGACATGAGAGCAGGTTGTGAAAACAGATTTGGGGAAGAAGGGTTTGTATAAGGAACTGGTATTATATTGAGCTGCATCCACCTGCATGGCTGCATGGAAAGTTGTTATCATGTAAGACCTGGCCAACCCATGCAAGCATGGGAAACTATGCTTAAAGGGAAATGGCAATAAAAATTTTGTCTCATTTGAAAGAACATTTAAAATAATATATGAAGACCTTTTAAAATTTCCCCGTAACTTCCTTAATTTTTGAAATATCTGTGAACAAAAATATCTGCAATCCGCCATCTTGTTTTATAATTAGATCTAATTAAGTGACGTCAAAACCTGGGTAAACATTCTAAAAGTTGTAAATAATTGCCCAAATATCAGTGGAATGCGTTCAAATAGATTGCTAGTTCACTTAAAAGTATACAACACCCAAAACAACTACGATTTAGCATCTATAATGACTCGATAATTGCTGAAATAAAAAAATATTTCTACCCTGGTTGTGACGTCACGCATATCCAAGGATGGTTATGCATATCCAAGATGGCGGAATGTTCAATGTTCTTTGTTAAAAAGAAGTGAAATATTTACAGAACCAAGAACGATATGGAAAATCTGTAAAAGGTCTTCATATATCATTTTTAATGTTCTTTCAAATGAGACAAAAAAATTTTTTATTGCCATTTCCCTTTAACAAGGCCAAACAAAAATAAATTGTGCAGTTCCTATAACTCGATCAACCCAATTTTAATGGAAAGAATTCTATGACACTTCTTGACTTTAACAATTAAGTTTCTATACTCTAACAAACTTTGTTTATTTTTTCCCTTTATTTAACTTGTTTTCTGAATTTAGTGAGTTGTTTGCTACTCAAGCTTAAACGCAAACTCAGAAAAATGTTTCTGAGTCCAAGACGGGAATCGAACCCGCAATCTCCAGTAAGACGCTCTAACCATTGAGCTACCTAAGACTCAGATAGCAGAGCAAAGGCTACGTTGTGTACTAGTACGTCATGCGAGATACGTACTGCTAAATCAGCAGTCTCGATATGTCTGTATATCTTTTGTATCAGATAAATATTAGTGACTTGCAGCTTGGTTATTTCAATTTAGTTAGCTATACGCAAGCTTAAACGCAAACTCAGAAAAAAGGTTTCTGATCCCCAGACGGGAATCGAACCCGCAACCTTCTGATTCGATTACCGTCTTGAGCTCAGAAACATTTTTCTGAGTTTGCGTTTAAGCTTGAGTAGCTAACAATTCACTAAATTGAGATAACCATGCAAGACACTAATATTTATTTGATTTCGGAAATAACACTTTTTAATTTTGATCTAATTTTTAATCTCATTTTTAATTGAAAACATTTTTAATTGAAAAACTAATTTGTTCTACCTACCGACCCTATTTTTTTCCAGCATGTTATAGCAACACCATATATTTTTTTAGTTTACCCTAAATAAAAAACAAAGTTATTGCTACCTACATTTTGATTTTGTTGTAAAGAATTCTCCACTCTTTTCAGCCTTTCCAATATCATTTTCATGTTGTTTTGAATTTCCATCAGAATATCTGCAATTCTATCAAACACCCTGGAATCATCTCTTTCACTGCTGGAATTATGATCTGATCTTCCAGGACTCTCGTCACTGTCACTTTCCCGACTTTTCCTTCGATATCTATGTCCATACCTGGCTGGTCGTCCAGGCTGCTGAGAAACTATGGTAAAATTTACAATTTAAGCAAATTATTGTCTAAGTATTAGTATACAGTAGGCAGAATATGTTAGTAGTTTAAAAAACGGATTACCATAGGCCATTAATATCAGCAGTCTACTGGTGCATGAAAAAATAATAACATGCATGTACTAGAATAATAATGACTGTAATAGAGTTCCATGGTTATTGGAGAAAATTAAAGATATACCAAATGCACGTACATACTGTACAATGATGCATCTACCTATACATGTAGATATCAGAGATAAGGAAATAGAGGAAAGCCTAAGCAGCCTCTATTCTACACAACCCTGTTTTTATCACAGTGCCTCAAGATTTAAATCTAGAAAATGCTTAATGCTATAAATCACACAATAATTATTATTTAAGGTTTTTGTTAAATAGTAAAACTACACAATATCTAAATTTTGCTATTAATAGTAAAATTATATTAATAGTATAATCATATAAAGGGCAAAATTACTCGAATATGATTGGCTAATGAGGAGGGCGTTTTTCCTAAATTCAGGGCAAAATTACTTGTACCTGATTGGTGGAGACGCCAGAGGGAAACACTTAAGTTATTATGTTGTTTTACATGTAAATCCAAGCTCCTTGTTCTCTTAAGTCGATGTTTGACTCAATAAAGTTCGTTGTAATGTACCGTTTACTTTCAGTGGATTGTATAGTTGTTTTTCACGCTTGGCTTTGACATTTAGTTGGCTTTCTCATGTTGTTCACGTGCGTAGCTAACTTATTTATGAATACATTTTGCCCTCTATATGATTAACAGGTAATCACATGGTCCCTTGAAAAATTAAGGTTTAATTTCACTTGTGTTTTCAAAGTTTCACAAAATTGTTTTCAAAAAGTTTCACAAAAAGTTTTCAAAGTTTCACAAAACACGCGTGAAATTAAACCTTGATTTTCCTCGGCCCCATGCGATTACCTGTACAAATTTGCTATTAATGGTTTTTGACATTAAAGGAAATGGTGTTAGGTTTATAAGAAAGGGCTAAAATACTAGAGCTAATAAAATACATAACGGTGACTCCGAATAACGTAAACATATTTATTGAGAATTCAACGTTTCGACTAGCTTGGAGTCATAGTATTACTGAAATATATAAAAATGTATGGATGGTTATTATATATATTATTATTATATATGCTGTACCTACCATTTCTTGGCACTTGCTCTTGTCTTTCAGAAGTAGCTCTTAGTAGTTCTCTTTCATTTCCACCACCAGTACCAGCTCCCAGTTGGTTTGGCTGTACCACACACTTCTTCTCGGCATCACAAGTTTTGGACAAACCATCAATGTTTTCAAATGTGTCCTGTTCTCTACAAGGTGCACTAGAATCCTCAAAATGAACAATGTCGCGTGTTATCTTTTCTAAATGTGGAGTGCTTGATTCACCATTGTTCTTAGTACCAAAGTGTTCTATAACCTCTACATCTGAAAGGCTCGAATGGTTTGCCAGACCAAAGCCACCAACATGTACAGTATCCTCTTGAACTGACTCTAACACACCTGAATGGAGCATTTCTTTATGGGTAACCTATAGATGTCATATAAGGTATGGAATAGTCAATATAATGATAGTAATTCAATGAAAACATACCACCACAACCCATAAAAACGCAAGAGACAGCAGAGGCTACTGAGACCCGCCGTACTTCAGATAGGTGTTGGAAGCAGAAAAACAGAGGGTGAGCGCAAGAGACAGCAGAGGTTACTGAGGTCCGCCATGCTTCAATGAGGCAAAAAAATGCAACAGAACAGATCACAAGAGAAAGCAGAGGTAACTATTAATAATAATAATAATAATTTAATGTATGACAACTGATAAAACTCACCAACTGTTCTTTTACTGTTAAGTAAAGTAAAAGTACAGAATAGAGAAGGAAGCAGAGTACCAAATGTGATAACTGTAATTACTGTAAAATTCCCAATCTTGGATGTTTGACCATGGATGATTTAAAGATGTTCGGATAACTGTTCAGACATTTGAAAAGATTTTATCACCCAATAAACCTGTCTAAACCACGACTAAGTGTTCTAACGTTGTTGATATTTTTACGTTCTTTTTCTGGATAAACTAACATCGCAAAAAGTATTTTTATCTTGTAAAGCCATCTTTCGCTACGTTAACAAATGTCTATCTTTTCTGCTGCACTTTGATTTTTTTGCTATATATCAAACATTTAATACGGTCTCTCGAGAAAGCAGAGAGATTTAATTCCCTGGAATATTGATGTTTCCCTCGACTCCATCTCGGAAAACATCAAGATCCTCGGGAATAGCGGAGCGCACATGACGTCATTTACCATTAAATCTAAGTCCTAAATAACAGGAAATGAGTCATTGTCGGAGACTGGATCATTTATGTCAACATGTGAGTTACGAGTGTTATAGATAGGAAATAATTAAGGGTTAAATTTAGGTTAAGTTACGTTTGGGTATTAGATTAACTAGTGACGACAGATGTTGAACATTTGTAATCCATTTAGGTTAGGGCAGTAGCCAATCAGGTCAATGTCATGTGAAATAAGAGCGTCGGTATGAAAAGTGTGCGTGTGTGTGAAAATCTTGTCTGTCTGTCTCTGAGAGCATGCGAGTCGAGAGAGAGAAGGGAAATAAAGATAAACTTGTGAATTTGTGAAGTGTTGGGCGACCAGGGAGGCAATCCCCGACATAGTGGCACCTCCGACGGGATCATCTGTGATTTAGAGCTCTACCAAGAGCAAGAACCTGCGTGGAGACCTGTGAAACGATATGGAATTGGAAACTAAACTAGCCGAGTTGACTGGGAAAATCAAGGCGTTAAATTTTACCCTTGGAAAGTGCGACGACACTATTACCGCGCGCAACAGAGAAGCGTTAACGAGACACGAGGCCTCTATAACGAAGAGGGTGGTAAGAGTGCATACCTTGAAAGAGGAGATCGAAGAATTGAAATTCGTCAAAGATGAGACAGAGGACGCAGTGCGACAATGGGCCGAGGATGTCGAAGCTAAAATGACCGAAGCAGACGCTAAAGCTGTGGCCATACGACATCTGTTAACTAAAATGGAGGAAGAGGCGAAAGCAGTTCAGCGCGCAGAGGTTGAATAAGCGAAGGATACGGCGGAAAACATGGAAAAGGAGAAACAGTTGGCCCTTGAGAAAGCCAAATATGAGCTGGAACAAGCGCACAAAGAAGAAGAGCGCAAACGAGAACTGAAACACCAAAACGAACTACTAAATCAGAAGCTACAATACGAGAAATCCGTGGGAGCTGTGCAAGAAACCAAACAGAAAAAGGTAACGAACACTAATTTGCCTAAATTAACAATAACAAAGTTTAGTGGTGATTATTCTGACTGGTTACCGTTTTGGAATGCATTCGAAGCAGAGATAGAGTCCTCCGATCTAGCCCCTGTAACGAAATTCGGGTATCTTAAAGAATGGTTAGAGCCGAAAGTGAGAGCCGAAGTCGATGGGTTACCATTCACGACGGAAGGGTACCAAAGAGCCAAGAGTATACTCCGGAGCGAGTACGGAAAAACGAGCGAGATAATTAATGCGCATATTCAAAGCATAATGGCATTACCGGTCATAAATGGCTCACATCCTGCCAAAGTGCACGACTTTTACAAGACTCTATTGTTCAACGTGCAATCACTGGAGACTCTCGGTAAGCTCCAGCAAGTAAACGGAACGGCCAGAAGTGTGCTAGAGAAGCTAAAGGGCATCAAAGCAGACCTAGTTCGCGGCGAAGACGGTTGGCAAAACTGGGACTTTTCGCGTCTTATCGTCGCATTAAAAAAGTGGAAAGATATCAACCGTGAATCCCCGAGAAAACCCCCTTCGTCAAAGAGCTTCGGGAAAACCAAGCCGTTTTATCACACCAAGGAAAGTGAACGTCATAAACGAGCATGCGTTTACTGCGAAGAAGCTGACCACATTTCTAAAGATTGCTCTCGTGTGACTACCTTGGACGAACGCAAGAAACTCCTGGCGCAGAAAAGGCTCTGTTTCAACTGTACTGGTAGCAAACATCGCGCATCAGAGTGCAAAAGCAACACCAACTGCCAGAAATGTAACCTCAAGCATCACACTTCTATTTGCAATAAGGAAGGGCATAATTTCCTCGGTACCGCAGCAGGGACGGGTGAAGGACCGCTAGTGTATCCAGTAGTGGTGGTGGACGTTGAAGGGTTAAAGTGTCGAGCGCTCTTGGACACTGGAGCAGGGAGCTCATATGCGTCAGCCGCGTTGCTTAACCGTCTTCCAAAGCGCAACCATCGAAATGAAGTACGACGCGTAGAGATGATGCTTGGTAGTGTGACCAAGGAAATGGAGATGTCAACGGTGAAGGTCGAAGCTCTCGATGGAAAATTCCAAATAAATGTGAATGTGACGAAGGTTGACAAGGGAGAACTGCTCATGCTTGACAATCCGAACTACCAGCAGCTGATAAACAATTACCAGCACCTCAAGGGAATCCAGATGGAGGACAACGACCATAAGCGAAAGCTTCCAGTCCATCTCATATTGGGAGCAAGCGACTACATGCGGATCAAAACAGGAGAGCGACCTCGCGTCGGTAAGACCGGAGAGCCTGTGGCCGAAAAGACGAAGTTCGGGTGGACCATCATAGCCCAGGGAAAGGAGATTGACTACACCGCTTTGTTAATGGCGCAAACAAGTCAAACTGACTATGAGGAACTTTGTCGACTTGACATTCTGGGCCTTGCAGACTCACCTGAACATGAGCATGGTTGGTACGAGACTGGTCTTCCGTGGAAGGGAAACCACCCTCCTCTTCCGACAAATCGAAATGGGAGTTTGCGAAGACTCGGCAACCTGCAACGCAAGCTACAAAAAACCGGGCTGATCGAAAGCTATGCACAAATCATCGAGAAGCAAAAGGCAGAGGGCATCGTGGAGATCGCTGACCAACAACCGCGTGGGGTGGAGTTCTACATACCACACAAGCCCGTTGTTAGAGAAGCTGCAGAATCGACGAAGGTGAGGATCGTCTACGACGCATCTGCCCGGTCGCATCCAGACGCTCCAAGTCTTAACCAATGCCTGAACACGGGTCCACCTCTTCAGAACCGACTCTGGAATGTTCTCGTGAGAATGCGATTCCATCCAGTGTTAGTGGCGGGAGATTTGAAACAAGCATTTTTGCAAGTGCGAATTAAAGAGGCTGAGCGAGATGCACTCAGGTTTCATTGGAGGATCAATGAACACTCAGAACTTGAGACTTTGAGATTCACTCGAGCGCTGTTTGGTCTCGCACCTTCACCTTTCCTGCTTGGGGGTGTGATTGAGCATCATTTGGAGTCGTGGGAAAGCCGCATGCCAGACGTAGTGGGAGAGCTTCGCAAGAGCCTGTATGTGGATGATCTCATCAGTGGTAAGACGACGGTGAAGGAGGCACTGCAATTAAAGCAAGGGGCAACCACGATCTTCAATGACGCCACGTTCACACTTCATAAGTGGCATTCCAATGCAGTTGATTTGGAAGAAGCGACAACGAATATGACCGCTGACCAAACATTTGCCAAGCAACAACTTGGAACGCCGAGTGGGGGAGATTGCAGCATTCTTGGTCTCTCTTGGACGAAAGGTGCCGACAAGATCAGCGTTGTAATTCCAACAGAGAAAGCGACGACGACCAAAAGAGGCATTTTGCGAAAACTGGCTAAAATCTACGACCCCCTTGGACTTGCATCTCCACTAGCATTGCAAGGGAAATTCGTGTATCGAGAGGCGTGTGAGACGAAGTTGGCGTGGGATGCTCCATTGGCAAGCGAGTTGGTAAACAGGTGGTTTAAATGGGAACAGAGGCTACCCAACAAAGTGACTGCACCACGGACTTTGGCCAAGTTCCAAGAAAACATCGAGTCCATAGAACTCCACGCCTTTGGCGACGCCAGTGCTAAGGGTGTGTCGAGTGCTGTTTATGCAATCGTCAGACAACCCTCCGGGGTGACTCAAGGTCTTGTGGCAGCAAAGGCAAGATTGGCGAAACAAGGATTGACAATCCCTCGTCTCGAGCTCGTGTCGGCGCACATGGCGGCTAACCTCGTTTCTAACGTGCAAAAGGCCTTGGAAGGATTCCCAGTAACGAGTTTGTATGGTTGGTTGGATAGTACCGTCGCCCTCCATTGGATCAGAGGCGGAGGTGAACACAAACAGTTTGTCGAGAATCGGGTTCGAAAAATACAATCCAATCCAAATGTCCAGTGGCGCCACGTGCCTACGCAAGAGAATCCTGCCGACCTTGGTAGCAGAGGGGGTGAAGTCAAAGACAACAAGCTTTGGTGGGACGGACCAGAATGGCTAGCTGAGCAAGAGAACTGGCCACCAGTTCTAGCAACGAAAGCTTCCAAAGAGAGTGATGCAGAAGCCAAAATTATTCGGGAGCTCTTTGCCTCAACCGTCGAAATTCCAGACAGTTTCGACAACATCCTGGCGAAGTTTGGGCTGAGCAAAGCCTTGAGAGTTTGTGCATGAGATATGGGTTATGGGATATGGGTTTTTTTTTGGTTTATGGGTTTTTTTTTGGTTTATTTGGTTTTTTTTGGTTTATGCGTTTTTTTTTTGTTTTTTTTTGTTTTATGGGTTATGGGATATGGGTTATGGGATATGGGTTTTTTTTTGTTTTTTTTTGGGTTTTTTTC
Source organism: Chrysogorgia sp. JL179-B06 (assembly GCA_035772405.1). Lineage (NCBI taxonomy): Eukaryota > Metazoa > Cnidaria > Anthozoa > Scleralcyonacea > Chrysogorgiidae > Chrysogorgia > Chrysogorgia sp. JL179-B06. Next base: position 5,224,313 of record JAYKKM010000391.1, read on the forward strand.
ATGAGATATGGGTTTTTGGGTCATGAGATATGGGTTCAACTCTCGCTACCCAAATCAACGTGTGAAAGGGCCGCTGACAACAGAAGAGATCGAGCAACAACGCCTCTTCTGGATAAAACGAGCGCAAGAAAACTGTGACATAGAAGAAGACCGGTTGCGACTGAACCTGCAAGTGAACCAACAGGACGTCTTGGAGTGCCGAGGGCGTATTCAAGGCCAGTACCCGGTATACCTACCCGACACCCACCCATACACAGCGAAACTGGTGGAAGATGCTCATCGACGAACCCTCCATGGGGGAGTAGGGATGACGATGGCACGCGTGAGGGAGATCTATTGGGTCCCAAGGCTGCGACAGCTAACCCGTAAAGTCGTCAAGCGTTGTTTTGGATGCCGTCGTTTCCAAGCGAAAGCTGTGGCACAACCACCACCAGGCCTACTTCCCTTAGACCGCACCGAGGGTAGTCGTCCCTTCCAAGTGGTGGGCGTGGACTTTGCTGGGCCCATAAAGTACCTGAAGAAACCCAAGCAAGAAGCAAAATCGTACATAGTGTTGTATGCATGTAGTCTGACAAGAGCTGTCTACCTGGAGCTGCTGCATTCTTTAAACACTCAAGAATTCCTGCAGAGCTTCAAGCGGCTCATCGCCAGAAGAGGACGACCGAACAAAGTCTACTCAGATAACGGGAAAACGTTTGTGGCTGCCGCGAAGTGGGTAAAAACAGCACAAAGCGACGAGAAATTCAACGAATTCCTAGCAGCAAACAGCATTCGTTGGCAGTTCAATCTGAGCCGCGCCCCATGGTGGGGCGGACAGTTCGAGCGCCTCATTGGCCTGGTTAAGAGAGCTTTGTAAAAAAACCATTGGAAATGGTTACCTCAAGTGGAGCGAGCTAGAGGAGATTATCCTTGATATTGAGATGGCTTTGAATTGCAGGCCCCTTAGCTATCTTGAGAACGATGTCCAAATGCCAACTTTAACACCCAACTCAATGCTATTTGTTGGGTCGACATACGCGCCAGAGCTACAAGCACATCATCACGAAGAAGTGGATGTACGAAAGCGTGCGAGACACCTTCAAAAGTGTAAAGATGCCATGTGGCGCAGATGGTCGAACGAGTACGTAAGTGGCCTACGAGAACGTCACAACCTGAAACACGAGAAGAAGTCATTTACCGTTGCGAAGGGTGACGTCGTGATCATCCGATCAGACGAGCGTAATAGAGGCAAGTGGCCTCTAGGTGTTATCGAAGAGCTATACCCAGGGCGAGATGGCGTGGTTAGAGCTGTGAAAGTGCGTGCCGGAAAAACCTTCCTGGAACGAGCAGTGAATCATCTCTACCCACTGGAGTTGTCCTGCGACAAGGCAGAGTCGAAGCCAGAGTCTGAGCAGTTAAACCCAGATGCGACATCTTTCAGACCCGCTCGAGATGCCGCAATTGCAGCACGTCATCGCATTCAAGATGTCGCTGAACTAGAACTCTGAACATGAACATCAAGGGAACTATATATTGTTTATTAATTGGTTTGTTACTATACATTGTGTGAATTTTGATAATATTAATTCTTTAGTCGGTTCAGTCTCCTAAGGAAAAACATATACCTCGTGGAACATGGTATATGGGGGGAGAGTGTCGGAGACTGGATCATTTATGTCAACATGTGAGTTACGAGTGTTATAGATAGGAAATAATTAAGGGTTAAATTTAGGTTAAGTTAGGTTTGGGTATTAGATTAACTAGTGAAGACAGATGTTGAACATTTGTAATCCATTTAGGTTAGGGCAGTAGCCAATCAGGTCAATGTCATGTGAAATAAGAGCGTCGGTATGAAAAGTGTGCGTGTGTGTGAAAATATTGTCTGTCTGTCTCTGAGAGCATGCGAGTCGAGAGAGAGAAGGGAAATAAAGATAAACTTGTGAATTTGTGAAGTGTTGGGCGACCAGGGAGGCAATCCCCGACATCATTTAGGAATTCTTCAGACTCAATTCAGACTCAATTTTAGTTTGTTTGTCCTCATTTACCATTAAATCTAAGTCCTAAACAACAGGAAATGGATCATTTGGGAATTCTTCACACTCAATTTTAGTTTGTTTGTCTGAGTTTATTATTAAATCTAAGTCCTAAACAATAGGAAATGAGTCAACACTCAATTTTAGTTTGTTTGTCCGCATTTATCATTAAATCTAAGTCCTAAACAATAGGAAATGAGTCATTTGGGAATTCTTAACACTCAATTTTAGTTTGTTTGTCCTCATTTATCATTAAATCTAAGTCCTAAACAATAGGAAATAAGTCATTTAGGAATTCTTCAGACTCAATTTTAGTTTGTTTGTCCTCATTTACCATTAAATCTAAGTCCTAAACAATAGGAAATGAGTCATTTGGGAATTCTTCAGACTCAATTTTAGTTTGTTTGTCCGCATTTATCATTAAATCTAAGTCCTAAACAATAGGAAATGAGTCATTTAGGAATTCTTCACACTCAATTTTAGTTTGTTTGTCTGAGTTTATCATTAAATCTAAGTCCTAAACAATAAGAAATGAGTCATTTGGGAATTCTTCAGACTCAATTTTAGTTTGTTTGTCCGCATTTATCATTAAATCTAAGTCCTAAACAATAGGAAATGGATCATTTGGGAATTCTTCACACTCAATTTTAGTTTGTTTGTCTGGGTTTATTATTAAATCTAAGTCCTAAACAATAGGAAATGACTAAATGAGTCATTTGGGAATTCTTCACACTCAATTTTTAGTTTGTTTGTCCTCATTTTACCATTAAATCTAAGTCCTAAATAATAGGAAATGAGTCATTTGGGAATTCTTCAGACTCAATTTTAGTTTGTTTGTCCGCATTTATCATTAAATCTAAGTCCTAAACAATAGGAAATGAGTCATTTAGGAATTCTTCAGACTCAATTTTAGTTTGTTTGTCTGAGTTTATTATTAAATCTAAGTCCTAAACAATAGGAAATAAGTCATTTAGGAATTCTTTAGACTCAATTTTAGTTTGTTTGTCCTCATTTACCATTAAATCTAAGTCCTAAACAATAGGAAATAAGTCATTTAGGAATTCTTTAGACTCAATTTTAGTTTGTTTGTCCTCATTTACCATTAAATCTAAGTCCTAAACAATAGGAAATAAGTCATTTGGGAATTCTTCAGACTCAATTTTAGTTTGTTTGTCCTCATTTACCATTAAATCTAAGTCCTAAACAATAGGAAATAAGTCATTTAGGAATTCTTTAGACTCAATTTTAGTTTGTTTGTCCTCATTTACCATTAAATCTAAGTCCTAAACAATAGGAAATGATCATTTGGGAATTCTTCACACTCAATTTTAGTTTGTTTGTCTGGGTTTATTATTAAATCTAAGTCCTAAACAATAGGAAATGACTAAATGAGTCATTTGGGAATTCTTCAGACTCAATTTTTAGTTTGTTTGTCCTCAATTTACCATTAAATCTAACTCCTAAACAATAGGAAATGAGTCATTTGGGAATTCTTCACACTCAATAAAAGTTTGTTTGTCCTCATTTACCATTAAATCTAAGTCCTAAAGAATAGGAAATGAGTCATTTGGGAATTCTTCAGACTCAATTTTAGTTTGTTTGTCCGCATTTATCATTAAATCTAATTCCTAAACAACAGGAAATAAGTCAATTAGGAATTCTTCAGACTCAATTTTTAGTTTGTTTGTCCGCATTTATCATTAAATCTAATTCCTAAACAATAGGAAATAAGTCAGTTAGGAATTCTTCAGACTCAATTTTAGTTTGTTTGTCCGCATTTATCATTAAATCTAAGTCCTAAACAATAGGAAATGACTAAATGAGTCATTTGGGAATTCTTCAGACTCAATTTACCATTAAATCTAACTCCTAAACAATAGGAAATGACTAAATGAGTCATTTGGGAATTCTTCACACTCAATTTTTAGTTTGTTTGTCCTCATTTTACCATTAAATCTAAGTCCTAAACAATAGGAAATAAGTCATTTGGGAATTCTTCACACTCAATTTTAGTTTGTTTGTCCGCATTTATCATTAAATATAAGTCCTAAACAATAGGAAATGACTAAATGAGTCATTTGGGAATTCTTCAGACTCAATTTTTAGTTTGTTTGTCCTCAATTTACCATTAAATCTAATTCCTAAACAATAGGAAATAAGTCATTTAGGAATTCTTCAGACTCAATTTTTAGTTTGTTTGTCCTCATTTTGGGTTTAAAAATAGAATCTGTGCGATACGCTATTAAATCTCACTGTTTACCTCGGTATCATGAAGTGTTTATTACTATACAATGTACATTATTTGTTGTTGTTGTACATTGTTGTCGAAGTGTTATTACGCAAAAACTCTAACAAACCTCTTTTTCCAATAATTCAGGACCAAGAGAGTCACAAAATAAGTCGTCATCATCATCACCATCATCATCATCCCTGTGCCCATTGTCATCTGCACCAACTCCTACACTTTCATTTAATATCAAGTGATTGTTGCTGCTGAGGCTACCTATAGTAACAAAAACATGTACCATACAGTACAGGAGACAGCTAAAACTTACATGTATATTACATGTATGTTAATAAATAACCTTTTTAGCTCATGTCTCTCTGAGCTGATGTTACACACAAGTTATGCCTTCAAAGTCAATATAAGAACACGGTGCAAGATATTCTAAAAATATTGACAGTTTGTTACTGTTTGATCTATTCCAGTTAACCTTTTCATAGCCATAACATCCTGTCATCTGACAACTACAGACTACAGTACTTACTATTGGTGTATTTTAAAGGACATTGGCAACAAAAATTAAGTTTGTCTAATATGAAAGAACTCGTAAAATGATAGAGTAACACCTTTTACAACTTTTCGGTATTTTACTTCGTTTTTGAAATATTTCAGTTTGTATGATATGTAATGACCAATATCCAATGTCCAATGACCCCACCTGCGGTTAACACGTGGCTTTCTTACATTATTTTTATGCCTAGTATTATACTCATGAACATCCTTGTTAAAAACCAAATAAAAGTCGTAATCAATATTTCCGTCAATCAGTTTGTGTAAGAAAATACAGCAACGTTGTTTTCTTCTATAGTGATTAAAGGTTTCCAATATATAGACACTTAAGTGCATCAGTAGCTGAAGAGCTATATGGTCTGTCTAAGATTTCTTTAGCTGCCTTGTTTTGTAAGGTCTGGAATATAAGAATAGTATTTCCTCTGTCTCCCCATATTATATCACTGCAGTAATCAAAAAGCGGTAATATAAAAGTATTAAAAAGGAAGATAGGATTTAACTCTTCGGAAGAGGCAAAGTTTCTTCATCACCTTTCTATATGTTAGATGTATATGGTCATCCCATGTTAGAGTATACTATTTAGGGTTACCCCTAAATACTTAAAAGTATCCACTTTATCAATCTCCATTCCTTCGATTTCTAAATTAATACAATTTGTTGATCTTAATTTACTGGGACTACCAATCAGTATAAATTTAGACTTGGTAGTATTTAATGATAGGTGGTTTTGTGTCAGCTAGGAAGAAATATTCGCAAGATCTTTATTGATGATTTCCTGTAGATCAGATACATTTGTTGAAGAATAGCTCAGGGCGGTGTCATCTGTATAAAGAGTGATATCAACATGTTCCAAGCTTTTTGGGAGGTCATTTATAAAGACCAAGAACAATAGCGGTCCGAGGATGGAGCCTTGGGGGACGTCCATAGAAATTCTTGCAGATTCCTTACAACATTGACCATGCATAACTGGTGGTTTGATGACGGTTGTCTAGATATGAAGTAAACCAAAATAATTCGGAGTCACCCACACCAAGAAGAAATAGTTTATTTAGTAAAATTGCGTGGTTAACCGTGTCGAAAGCTTTGGACAAGTCCAAAAAACGACACCCGTTGGTTTGCCTTTGTCCATATTCTCAAGGATTTTATCAGTGAATTGACCACTGCAATACATAGTGACGATTTAGTTTTAAAACCAAATTGTTTCTCTGACAAAAGTTGATTCGACTTCAGATAAGTGTATAATTGAGTATAAACTGCTTTTTCTAATAATTTACTGATTTTAAAGGAGCAGTAAGATCCATTTTCTACTGAATCGTTACCGGTAGTTTAACTGACCTAGACAACATACTGTACGTTATCTCCATAACGAAAGACCCAAGTCTTTAAATACGGAGTGCTCGCATAAAAGGGGAAGCCCATCCCCCTCGAAACAATGGAGTCTTTGAAATTTAAAAAATCAATTCAAACAATGGAGTCTCGAAACCATGGAGATTTTGTTGTTTTGATTACTTCTCATTTCTCTCTGTTTCCTGACCAACCACAGTAATTGAACTAATTATGATTGGCACGGTGAGCATCTCACCGCCAATATATGCAAGCACTCCGTGTTTAAAATTTATCGAGTTTGAATTGCTTCTCCGAGGGATTTACGGCTGCCATTAATTTGGCATTAATTAAAGTGCCCCTGTGATCAAATTTTTGGTATCCCGAATTTTTACATATTTGTAAAGAGCATGGTGTTCTTACTTAACTTGCCAAATTTCAAGCAATTGCGAGCATGGGAGTCCCCTTTTCAGACTGTTTTTATACGAGATTATATAAGGCCGCCATTACTCGAATTAGGTTGCGATTAGAGGAAGTGACGTCAAAGACTCAACACGTGGGGAACACGTTCTATTGTAACTTGTCGTATAAAACCAACCTTCTTTAATATCAGGTAGTGTTTTATCTTTGATCTTCTCTCTTTCACTACTGTTCACCAGATTTGTGGCCTCAATAATATTACCATTTAGTCCATTTTCAGGAGAGCTGGGCATCTCAATATTATGTAAAAGACTAGCTTTACTTGTATTAAGCCTTTCTTGACTTATATCATCTTGCATACATGTAACAATGCCATTTTCTTCAGAGGTTTCAGAACCATTGTCTAGATGTCCATTCATTTTTTCATGTTGTTCATTGTTATGTTTTGCACGGAATATATTAAATATAGGTGGAGCATTTTCTTTATGTTTATAAGCCACGTTATAGAATGGTTGAAGGGTATCAATAAATTGCAATTCCTGGCGTGTCTCAGGCATTTTTGCCATTACCTTTAAAACAAAATAAATAAATTTTAATTAGAAAATAGCCTTGCATATTGTACTATACACCCCTAAATGATGGGGTGAATTACATGAAGACAATGTTATAAATAAAAATTTTATTAAAAATATAAAATAGTTTGACACAGGCTTAAAAAGTTGAAACCTTATAATAATAATAATAATAATAATTTATTTTTATATAGCGCCATTTCTACTAAAAAACCAATAGCGCTTTACAATGCTACAATAAATAGAATGCCAATAACTAGTACTAAAACATATTAATGCATATTATACAACTTATTTCTAAATAGTCTAGTAATTATAAATTCAAGAAAGAACGTTTAAAAAGTAATGTTTTGACATTAGTTTTAAAATTACTTAAGGAGTTTACAGTTCTTATATCATCAGGCAGGTTGTTCCATAATATAGGTGCAATTATCGAAAAAGCTCGCTTTCCATATGTTTTAAGGTTATATTTAGGGACAACTAGAAGTTCTTTGTTTGCCGAACGGAGCATCCTGCTAGGAGAATATTTAGTCACTATGTCAGTTAAATACTTAGGTCCAATACCATGATAGGCTCTGAAGGTAAGTATTAATATCTTAAATTCTATTCTAGCGGCGACAGGTAGCCAATGTAATTCCATCAGAATGGGTGTGATATGTTCGAATTTCTTGGAATACGTAAGAAGACGTGGCGCAGTATTTTGCACATATTGTAGCTTTTGAACAAGGTTTTGTGGTAAGCCAGATAACAAGGAATTGCAATAATCAAGTCTGGAGGTTATAAAGGCATGTATTAAAATTATGTATTAAATGTATTAAACAAGAGTAAATTTATGTAAAAATATGTAAAAATCCTATAAATTAAAACAAAGGGGATTAAGAGTGCTTGAGAAGCCTATAAACATCAGGTTGAAAGGATTTATGGTGAAGGAAAATTTCGAGTGTTGGAATACATACATTTTAAGACCAAACCGGGACCAGTTGCGAAAAATGCAACTTCAAGGCCTTCTGGCTGGAATTGAACCAGCGACTCTGCGATGCACGTATATGTTCATTAATGGAGTTCGGTTTATGGATCGAATGCCAAGCTTCAAGGAAAGATCGTTGATTCCAATTCGTGGAACGGTCAATAATTTTAACGTTCTCAAAATCGAAGTCATGTTGTGTGGCGTGATGATGTTCCGCGATTAAGGAGTTCTTATCGTTGTTTACTAAAGCTCGTTTATGTTCTTTTGTGCGGGTCTTTAATGCACGCGACGTTTGCTATAGTATTGGCTATAGTATTTTAAATTGTCAAACTATTTTATATTTTTTAATAAAGTTTTTAACAGAATGCCAGGCTGCAATTATAATATTTTTAAATGTTATAAAAATGTACATGTATACCTGTTTAAGTTCATTCACATAATTTGCCATGGCATCTTCTTTGCTAGTATTACCTAACTTTGACCAAGCTTCCCTAAAAAACAATGACGGTATTGAGTAATTTTATGTTCTGTAAATCGTTCCACTGAGATAGCTATTCCGTTCAATAATTAACATTAACGAGTCTTTTTATTCACATTTATCCCTGGCGCAATGACTGAATGATACAGAAATCATCACTGACTATGAAAAGGAGAACACAGTTTGCATTTCTGGCACAGAAGCCAATAATATAGTTGTCTAGTCTTCTTTGGTGTAGGGACAAGTCATGCCGCACCCACAAAGGTCTAAGGACCATTGACAATAACCAAGAAAGATGAAGTTAAATTTGGTAAGCAAATTCTACGAATAACCGAGAAATGCTTGTCATGTCAAAATAAACTATTTTGATTATTTATAAAATAAACTATTTTGGACCAGCTCTATATAAAGACCTTTTTAATAAGTCTGGCGTCAGCAGCCCTATGACGTAGTTTGCGGTAAAGGGAAGCCCCGCACGGCCATTTTGTTTGCTTCATTTTATTGCCACAAGGAAGAAAGCCTCGAAAATGGTAAGTTTTACGTAATTCTCTTTAGTTAATGCTAAAAATTAATTCTATGTTTACGATAGTTTGTATTATCATTGTTATTTGTTTAAGTCTTACCTTAGTTTAACTGGTAAACTCATACATTCATCGACGTAAGACCTTTGGCATTGCTAATACTCCCGTTGTTTAGATTTATATGCCACAAAAAAATATAATTTCCAATCATTTCCTGTCCTTTTTCTTAAATCTTGCAATCTCGTAAGCGTGTATGAACACAATGCTAAGGTGTAAATCATCAGTGAAGTCGATAAATCCTGGTATTAACAGTGAAATGACATTTCGTAAGTTCGCTTCGGACATCGACAGGAAAAGCACGAGAGTTGTTGCGGAAAAGAAGAGACAAAAACAAATACTTCCAGGTGAGTCGATCGTTTAGCAACATAGATGCATGAACAAGGCTTTGTAATAGTCGTACGCTATGTTGTATTGTTTTGTACTTAAAACCGACCATTTCATTTGGTAATTATATTAAACAGGTAAGAAAACATGCATATAGCAACCTCGTACCCAGGGCCGGGTACGAGGTTGTGCATATAGCTGCATTTTAAGAGTTATTCAGCTGATCAGCGAGATTGGTACCACGAGCAGTAAAACCCCTCTGGCAGCAATTTCACTAAACATATAGTGAAGAAAACCTCCATGAGCCACCTACAGTTATTTCAAAAGATAACTGTATTCATTTCAGCAGTGAATTAGACCATGTAATCAACGTATATCTCCAATAATATTGCTTTGAAAAATCTCGAACATAAATATAATGAATTGCTTGAAAATACAAATTACAAACGACAAATTCACAGTACGAAAGAAAACTAGAGTCTTGACGTTTTTCTTGGCTTCAGCAATCAAAATATTTGGCATTACAGTCCGCGGCTTCAAATAGTATTTCTTACAGAACGGATTAAGCTCGATATCCTCAGTTTTTTTTAATACAGCGAACATACAAAAGTATGTTTTCTTAAAAACTTTTCTAGTATAAGTAATACCAAGTATCAGTCATCACTAAGTCGGTTTTAAGTACAATACAATACAATATAATACAATACAATATAGAATACTTGTTCATGCATCTATGTTGCTAAACGATCGACTCACCTGGTACTCTGGTAGTATTTGTTTTTGTCTCTTCTTTTCCGCAACAACTCTCGTGCTTTTCCTGTCGATGTCCGAAGCGAACTTACGAAATGTTATTTCACTGTTAATACCAGGATTTATCGACTTCACTGATGATTTACACTTTGGCAATGTGTTCATACACGCTTATGAGACTGGAAGATTTAATAAAAAGGACAGGAAATGATTATATTAGCTGATGATTATATTAAATGATTATAAAAATTATATTTTTTTGTGGCATATAAATCTAAACAACAGGAGTAAGCAAAGGTCGTACGTTGATGAATGTACGAGTTTACCAGTTAAACTAAGGTAAGACTTAAACAAATAACAATGATAATATAAACTATCGTAAACATAGAATTAATTTTTAGCATTAACTAAAGAGAATTACGTAAAACTTACCATTTTTGAGGCTTTCTTCCTTGTGGCTTTAAAATGAAGCAAACAAAATGGCCGTGCGGGGCTTCCCTTTACCGCAAACTACGTCATAGGGCTGCTGACGCCAGACTTATTAAAAAGGTCTATACCAGTACATTTTTGACCACATGAATTACAAAGAGGCTAACTTAGAAAAATATTAAAAACACAATTTTAATATCCCAAACAACTTAGAAGTTTCCATAAAATCCAAACTTTCATAAGAAAGGTTGTTTGGCAGATACCAGATTGGAAATTTGCAAATTGAAGGTGCAACTTCTACTCAGAAATTTTCTTTGAGAGGCCAACTTGGATTATTTTTGGTGGTGTATTGTATTTAGGATGTATACTGTAGAAGTCATTTTACAGTCGCATACCAGATCTTGAATTTTTATGAAGCAGGTGAGTGGAAAATCACTCCCCTGGTTTGACTAAGGTGAATGGTAGAGATCAGTGAGAGATAGGATCTCTGCTCTCTCCTCCGCAGTTGCGATAAGGAATGCAGTAGAGGGTGATAAGGAGAACCGCTGAAATGTGGAAAGTGGGCGAGGGAAGAGAATTTCAGCGGTTTTCCTTATCGCATTACCCTCTACCATTCCCTATCCCAACTGCATGATTACCCTCTCTATCACATTGGAAGACTCTGTGGGGAGAGGGGGAAGGCTAAAAGGGATGACTCAAAAGGACCTTTCTGTTTTTCCTCCACTGATATTTACACTCCATCTGTAACAGTACATGCTAAACTGAAATGGTCTACGCTTCAACAGAGAAGGAACACCACAAAGCAGCCTTAATGTACAATTGCCTAAATAATCAACTTGAAGGAATAGACGCAAGCTACATCCGACATGTCGATATTCATAGTTATAACACAAGACAGAAAGATAACATCATTCTCCCAAAACCAAGAACAAATTACTTAAAATGTACATTTAAGTACACGAGTATAAAGCTGTGGAACTCAATCCCTCCGCACATTCAGAAATCAAACTCAGTAACAACTTTTAAGAAACATCTATATGACGTTGAATTAAACTATTGATTGAACTAGATTTTTAGTATATAGTTTTATTATAATCATTATTCTGATGTTGTAATTAACCTATTTATAATTTATATAATTTGTATTTTATTATGTAATGTAGCTATTGATATCAGGGGCACAAGGGAGAACAGCTTCGGCTGAGGTGTGTTCCCTGTATAAATAAAGCTTTTATCTTATCTTATCTTATTGTGCTTTTGTTTATATGGAATGCATTTGTGATGCAAGACTTTACACTCCTAATAACCATTGTGATTTTGTTATGGAGACTGCGTTTGTGCCTCATCGCTCATTTAAAAAGCCATTACGCTTTTGTTATAATATAGAGACTTCATAATAACTGGCCTACAGATGACCGCAATATTTTGATTCCTCTTCCTCTTAGAATTTTTGTGATATTTACAATCATGACTTGAGAATTATTTACATATTTTGTATTTATTAAATATTTACAATCATGAATTGAGAAAGTTTTCCCATCATGAACACACAATTTGAAGTTAAAGTGCCTATAACGTCTGTGGGGATTTAACATATTTGTAATCTATGTATTATCCTGAGATAAATTGTAATATATCTTGTCAGCTGAAAATGTCATATTCATAGAGTTTTTTGCTGTTAAAGTCGACGGAAATGACGTCAAATCGGGAATCTGTCTACATGAAAACCTCTTTACAGATGCCCGATTTGACGTCATTTCCGTCAATTTTAACAGCAAAAAGTGTATGAAGATGAAATTTTCAGCTGACAAGATATATTACAATTTTTCTCAGGAGAATCCATAGATTACAAATATGTTAAATCCCCACAGACGTTATAAACACTTTAAAAATACAGGTATTATGAATCACCAAACAAGGTCCAACCTCTGTGTCTAGTGAGACACAGGGTTAAAAGTAAACCGCAAGACGCCCGCATCAGAGACGCAAACTGGATGCAATGGAACTGCAAAAAAAGGGTTTGGTGAAAAATACGAATGGCCACCTACTAGCGTTCGAACGGCTAGAGTATTTGAATGGCTAGCGAGTCGCGTTCAATGGCTAGCTACTAGCGTTCAAATGCTTGTGAGTGGCGTTCGAACAGCTAGCTGCTATATTTATAGCGTTCGAACGGTTGGCTAGTGGCGTTCGACCGGCTAGGTACAGCTGAAGCATTCAAACTGCTGAATATAAACGTTCGAATAAGGGCATCGTCCTTCTTTCAATATAGGCTTTCTAAGGAGCTCAAATATGATAGCGATTTACAAAGACACTTTTCAAAATGTTCGCACTCATCAACCCAAAGAAACAAACATCAGGTGTGAGCTATGATTGTGCAGCATTGCCTGTTAAATATATGAGTGTAGAACCAATCATTTGTTAATAAAGTTATTTCTGATGAAATGAAAGATCAGGAAATGAAAGAAATGCGAGAGGCAGTGACGCGTGTGGAGGCATTCTATGACAGACAGTTTCCCTTTCTAGCTTACGATATTAAAACACAGTACACGGTGCTAGTTTAGCAGTCAGTTGTTCGAAAGGCATTTAACAGCGTTGGAACGGTTCTATTCGAAATATGGTTCTAGCAGGGTCTGACATTTGCGGTATTCCAATATCCATGGGATACCAAAATTTCGTTTTGGGTACTAACTTCTGTTTTACTTGTATCCTGATGGTACTTGTATCCTTTTGATACCACAAAATTTCAAAAATTAGGATAGCGGTAAATGCCTCTGGTGGTCTCCCAATAACTTTGTTAGCACTTAAGTCGCCATCTTGGAAATCGAGGGAAGATCTCAAGACCTCCTACTGTATATCAGTCAACAAATCAGGTGATAGTTAGTAGTTACAGTGAATATGTTAAAATATTTTATTAAAAAATCCTGCAGAATCTCCTGTAGAAGTTAATATTATTGTATTAAACATCATATTTGGTCTTGCAATTAGCTTAGATGTGATGTCAGTCACACTGACAAATAGGCCAGGGTCAGCGTTAGATCATATAGAGTTAACGTACAGTCTGCGTCTTTGGGATGATGTTTTTTAGTATAACCATAGAAAATACAACCGGTGGTTAGGAAGACACTTAAGGCGAAGGGTTAGAAAACTCATTAGGCAGGCGTTTTTTGTGCAGAAAGGCCAGCGGAGTTGGGTTGTTTTCTTCCCGCTCCGGCTGGAAAATCAGAATGACAAAAAATATCATGACAATTTCGGCGAAGCTTTGTTCACAAATAATGGCAACACTGAATTTGCTGAATGTGCATATGATCTGAAGTCTTGTCTGTTGAGTCAAACCATTTCAGTAAAGTTAGATGGCAAAGTTAATACTCAGGAATTATTGGATTATTGGTATCGCAACAAAAACGAATGGCCTGCTTTGACGTGCGTCTAGCTCTCTCGTATATTTCTTGTCCACCGTGTCACTTCTTAGCGATCTTTTCGTTGACAAGGAACATTGTCTCAAAGAAGCGTTGCGTACTCGCGCCATTTTAATACCCGCGCCACTACCCGCACCCGCGCCACTTACCCGCGACCCTCGCCAAATAGACTATCCTGAGGGAGCAATATCAAACTTACAAAGACAAAATAGCTAGATTATATGGGCCGCCAAACCTTGGCCACGCAAGTGTGAACGGGTCACACTTGGCCCAGGCCGGGCCCAGGCCAGGTCCAGGCCAGGCCGCTAGTGTGAACGGGGCTAGAAATACCTTACAAATGTTTCTATTAAATACTATAATAGTTAATGACACACTGCCTCAAATATAGTAAGCTTATAACAAAACAAATGTATATTACAATCAGCGAGAACACAAGTGTGCAAACAAAAATGAGGCCGGCCGAATAGAGAAATAAAAATAATCCTATTAAATATAAGCTCTAACCCTATCAATACCAATCATAACCTTTGCAGTTATCGGATGCATAGCCACTTTATTTAACAATTATTCACCGAAATGAATAGTGACAATTATTCACTGAAGTGGAGGTGAATAGTGGTGGATATTTACCGAACCACAAAATAGCGAGGTAAATATCCACACTACCGGTATTCACCGTCACCAAGATGAATTATGGTTTTAGTATAAATATACAAGTGATCTTATCGTGAAATAATCCGAAGTAGCTTGACCAATCAGTGTGTGCAATTTTCTATAATAATCTGTGTTATTTATACTAAAGGTTTAATTATTATATTCCTAATTCTTGATGATATTTTTCATTCAAAATCAATTTTTTTAAATATGAGCGTACCGGTACTGCTTTCTTAAACTATTAATTTTTATCTGGTGAAATGGCCCGGGGTCGGGGATGAGAAGTGGGGTTTAGACACAAAAACATGCCACAATATGTGGGGATTTAGCTTTATTTAGTTGTCAGTCAGGTCTAAATCCCTGGTCTTCCCCAGGTCTGGGGGTGCAGGGGATTCCACTGACTACAGTAGTTCATCAGCCGTTTGGACTGCATTTAGCAGCGTTCAAATGCTGACCGAACGCCGTTTTTAAGGCGTTTGCAAAAACGATAAGGTATGTTTTCCCATGGAGGGTCACAATTGTACTTTACTCTTACCATTTAGCTTTCTTTACCAAATCCCAAAATCCGGGTTTCGCTTCTTTGCATGGTCCTTCTTTTGCTTGTTTATAGTAACCATAAAACTAAAAAATGAAGATCTCGTGATTTAGTAAATCAAATGGGCAATGATTTACTGAATAAATTCTTATATCTACAGAACAAAGTCCACTGACAATGTGTTAGTAGTACCAGACTTGTTTACTGAGTACTGCAGGGCATTTTTTAATACCATGCATATACTGATGGGGCATTTTCCCCAGTGGGCCCTTTCCACTGCCCCAAAGGGCCTGCTGCCCCAGTGCCCTTTGTGAAGGTAATTTGGGAATTGACCGTTAGAAACTCAGTGAATCTTGCATAATTGAAAAGAAAATAAGCAATAGTTAACTCATGCAATCAATTTCAAAGTATATGTCAAGATTTTCTTTTCAATTGGCACTGAGTTCCCAAAAGGCATGTGCTGCTTTGAGCTATTCATCAACTTGCAACTTCCAAGTGGCAGCATAATTATTGTAAAGATGCAAAGCTATTGATTCCTGCTGTATGCCCAGATGTTGCTAGTTGATTAATAGGTCTGTGTTTATAGTGTCAACCTCTATGTTCAGCGGGTGTTTTCTTTTCAATTTTGATGTCATTGAGTGCTTGTCTTTTGTGACGACAAAATTGAAAAGAAATTTCCGCTATGCATCAATCTTAAGCCATCGAGCAAACTCGAAAATGGCGGCTTCCAGAAGCATAAAATAAGAGAATGAAAACGTTATTTCTCGAGTACAAGAGCAGATTTTGTAAAACTATTAATATTTCTAAACATACTTAAAGGCCTTTTATTTAAAAGTAATTTATTTTTTGACTAGAGTTCCCCTTTAATTCTGATCAGATGTGATCGCAAAGACGCAAAGTGACACAACAAAAAATCCCTTCCCAGTCATAATTAGACATCCTATCATGGTATCACCAAACCTTAGAGAGAAATCTTGTCTAAAGTCTTCTGTGCTAACAGCTTTCAGGAGTTATGGCGGGGCAACCACTGCAACGGCCAACGGGGCCCTTCACATTGGGCTATTCCAATTTTTATCCACACCCCCCTGTTGAGGAACCCCTTTCTCTTAGTTCACTCTCCCCGGAATTTCCAACTGTTATTTGGCCTCTACCCTGGAATTTCCAACTGTTATTTGGACCCTGGAATTTCCAACTGTTATTTGGCCCCTACCCTGGAATTTCCAACTGTTATTTGGCCCCTACCCTGGAATTTCCATATTTCCAGTATTACCCAAAGGAATTTCCAGTTTTCCCAGTGCCTCCACGGCTCCACTGGAAATTCCAAGGTTCCTCAACAGAGGGGTGCGGATAAAAATTGGAATAGCACATTTGCCCCACCACTGAAAAATCCTTAAAAAATGCACTGGAGTACTGGATGGGTTTATTTATTGTTGTATATTTCTGAAACATAAGTGTGATCAATATACTCAGACATTTCCAACATAGGCCAAACCGGGACGGTTGGAATCTATGTATACTTGAAGCATCTAAGTCTCAATATAGCATGGTGATAGCATATCTCAATATAGCATAATAATCAACGATGTCGTCACCAAAACAATAAACGAGTTATTAACTAATTAAATTAGTTAAAACATTGATGATTGAAATGTGAATTGTGACCGTACTTTTAGCATCATGTCGTGAGAAGGCTGAAAGGAACCTATATAAAAAAACGGAGGAATATTATATAATAATAGCTTGTATAATTTTCTAATTTGGAGAAACTAACCGGTTTTAGGTAATGAGCGAATAACGTTAACTGCTGCATCGAAGACATCGAATATTTTCTGTTCTGAATTCGCCATTTTGAAATTATCACTTGCGGTCGAAAGAAGCTTCGGGTGCGTCGCGCGTGTATCGCGCGGCTGATCAGGAAACTCCGGAAATTCGCGCGCGCCATATTAATCATCATTTTTACGAAGGAAGTTCAGAAGCGTCTTGTCTTTGCCTCGTGTAAACGTTACTCTACAAGTCAAATCTACGAAGAAAAGGTTTCCAACGTCTTGTAAAAGGTAGAATTGTTTGATGGTCCGTTCATTTATACCTTTAGTTGTTTGGGTTATTGTTCCTTGTTTGTGTGAAATATATTTAAATGAAAAACATAGACTAGAGTGCTTCAATCTTCAATAGTTTTTAAGAATCATTACAAAATTATCACGACATCTTTCATAATCCACGGTTTATATTCTTTTAATAATATGGTGATTAATTTAACTCTATTCAGACAACTAGGTGAACTACACAATGGTTCTCTAGTCTCGAATTTGCCGGCATGCCTTCTTTTGAAGCCCATGGTTTACGACTTTAATACATTAATAGATTTACATTAAATGTGTCAAATATTTCTTTATTTAAGCTAATATTTAATGAAATTTGTTCTTAAAATAATCATCAGCATTAGTGATTATAATTAATAAGTACATGTAGTTATTTCTTATAGTTAATAGGTTTTGTAGTAAAACACAGAAACACTTCATTTTAATATGTTCTCATTCTCAAGAACATGATAAATTTATTTTTGGCATCCTTTCACCTCATTCTATCTGTATCACTTGAAGTATTGTCCTCCAACCCCTTTGAGAAAAATAACTGTACAAAAGTAGACTCTCAAATGTTGTCCTTTTAATTGAGATAGAAAAAGATTCACTACATATATCAGAGCTGACAGATGGGATAAATACATAATCGATTAATTAGATGTGTGAAGTTGATCCTCCAGGTTGTTGTAGTCTTGAGAAAGACTATTGTTGGCGGCAGTCATCTTCAGAGTCAATTAAAGCGTGTTTGTCAGTGTTTACCTATATATACCTGTAGGTAAAGAAGCTCAGGTGCATAACACCCACTCACACTAATTATGACATGACCAACACCCACTCATACTAATTATGACACAAACAAACTATGATGTACTGTAATGAACCAGCCGTATATATAGGCAAACACACTTTAATTGACTCTGGAGATGATTGCCCCTGAGTCACCAACAATAGTCTTTCTCAAGACTACAACAACCTGGATGATCAACTTCACACATCTAATGATACTCCTAGGTTCAAACCATTTAATTTACTTTATAATCGATTAAGTTATATGCGTTAATATACACAATGTTGTAGTAAATGTGGGAGAGCTCTGAGTAGATAGACGATACGTGGAAGAAGAGATATCAGAAGGTTACAGGTTTGATTCCTGTACTGAGGATATGAGCTTGATGATCATCTACGTATCGTCCGATTAAGTTATAGTTATCAATTGATTGTGTTTGTTATAAAACAACATATACTGTACATATGGCTTTAGAGCAGGACACTTTGTCATATGTGCTAGTATTCTGATGGCAAGGTTTCTTGACAAATAGGTTTTGTCCCACATTGCGGTACATATTCCGTCCCATCAGATGGGAGGATCCATGATAAACAAGTAAAATCAGGATGAAATTGGTTACCGTCAAGATTACAGTATTGTTTATTGTACTCCTTTGTGTGTATCAGACAACCATTACTGATCCATGACTGCGATGCAGGATGAATCCTATTTGTCAACACTCAACATCCCCCTTACGAAATGTACAGTACATGACAATGTATTAGTTGTCTTTGTTGTTATCATATTGCATACATGTATTTGGTATCAGAACCTCAACCACTCTGTATAAACATTAATAACTGTGTACACCTACTTACCCGTTTGGAAGGTTATGTGCAAGGTGTTGAGTGAGGGGGAAGCCTGGGATGAGCGGTGGTATTTGGATTCAAATCAAGATCCGAGCGGATGACATCTTGAACTGACCACCCCCTTAGGATAGCTTGCACCTGTCACACCAATGTCCCAATTGGTGGAAAATTTTTGAATGAGAAGAAAAAATATTAATTAAAATATTAGTACAGCTGCTTCGCGTGCTAGTGTACTAATGGTGCATAATACGCTGTGTCATTCCCTCTAAGCTCCCCCCATTTCCTGCATAACCTCATTTAAGTGATTGTGTTTAGAACTTTAGAGATGTGGTAGCAATTGCTAGCAATCATGTTAATTTTGATGCCATTTTCATTTAATTATTCTAAATGTCACTTGCAAAAGGAAGTCAATGCCTCAACAAGTTACTTTACATTGCATATTAACTAGAACAATACAATATGTCAAATTAACTCCAGATTTGAAGTTGTGTTGTTTGAACATTATGTTTTGACTGTTGTTATTGATGATCCATTTGTACATTAGTTGCTATATCAATGGCTGGAATCATCAATTAATCACTTACAGGCACAGTGCTATAATTATATTTGGTAATTATAATTTGAAATTCAGGGAATTTTTCTGAAAAAACAATTTTGTCAAGATATTATCCTATTGTAGATTGGATATATATATATATATTATCATATGCTGTATTTATACTAGGGAATAAAACTGTCCAATTTAATTACATTTTTTTTGTGACTTCCGTCATTCATACTTCATAACTTAAACTCTGTCATGCAGTTGATTAGTGACACGTCATTTTTGCCCAATAATATACAATATCTTCTAGAACTAGGACATTGCAAGTCTACTTTCATTCTGGAAAAATTAGAATGATTGTTGTTGTTTTTTTCTAAAAATATGTGATTGTAGTTGAATGCATTTTAAAAGATAGAGACATGTGAGCAAATTACGTAGCACATCCGCCCTTCGAACTGACGTAAACACGAAGCCTAAAAGTTAATATAACATTTGCGTTGGTGACAGTATTAGTCTGATTGCGGTTGGTGATGCGTACCATGGCTCATTCAATGCGAAGTGAAGTTTGCCCCAAATTCAACTGTTAAGAATTTCTGGTGACCAATATCACTAACCACCAATAAATCGGCCGATCATAAATCGTATCAGAATTTATTGGATCGCTAAATTGGAGTTTTCTTGATCGGCTCATCCCTAATTATACAAAGTGAAAGGGAAACCAAAACAACATTATATACTTTTAGAATGACTACTCACACAGGTTGTCACACAATATGTGACCATGATATCTCATTACCGGTAATCGATGAAAACAAAATAATTTATTACACTGTAGTTCTTTCATTCAGAAGCTACAAAATACCAACCTTCTTTGTAATACGTTTCTTGTTTAGCAAACATTGCCAAAAGTAGTTACAATTTATATGTAATGCTTTCCTTTTAGATTATGCTTGTATTTGTGTTCTGTTTCAGTTTGCAAAACAAGATCTTCCAAGTACTACTTACAGTAGACCTATTGAATTGCACCTCAATCTCTGCACAAACTTCAAAGCAGTTACCAACAACTGTGTGCACAGTCTTTAAATAAATGCTCCAAAGCTCAAAAGTGCTGAAACTGTGAAATGCTTTGGAGAGAAACCAAACTGTTTACTCAGTAGCATGTTGTTTGTTCTTTCAAGTCATTTTCTCAGCGTTGGTAGGATAGAAATGGGTGGATAATTTTGTGGTTTCGTTTCTATCACCTGACTTGAAGACTTTCAGATGGATGGAAAATAATGGTACCATACTGGATGCACAAATTCATATATACAGTAGTTGGAGCTATTGACAGTCAGTTATTCCGTCAGAGGTGTCTTTAAGTAATCAAGCACTAATTCCATCCAAGTCATTCGCCTTGTTACTTTTCCTCAACTGCCTATAATTCATCTACAGTGTATTAGCTATTATTTAAATGGAGCCCTTGGTAAGAATGACTGAAATACAAGATGACAATCTTTCAGCCAGAAACTTCCCAGTCATTACAATAAGTGCATTTCAGAAATTATACGGTTTGGAGCCAAGGGATGACATCACATTTTCTGCAAGAAATCTCATTAATAGCTTTCCAGACTTTATTTGTATTTGTTGATAAAGTTACATAATCTTCTAACATTTACCAGAGATGTGTCAAGCACACTGTTAAGTCTTGATTATGACATTACGCATTCCCTCACAAATTTTTTAGTCATCCAGGTGAATGGAATTATTGGTAGAGTGTAAACTTAATTTAAGGACATTTTATTGTCACAGCTACAGTAGGTTGAGGTTTTGACTACCTTTGAAGACCAGTACATGCAACATTTAACTTTTCTACTTGAAACATCTCCAATATTTAAATTGATTTGAACATTCTTTCTGGCTCATAATTAAAGGTGTAGCCTGACTAGCAACATTAGCTGTTGATTGATCTCAATAATCATTGATCATTACTTGTTAGTTTGTTTACTTGTTAGTGCCACTAATACATGTAACTACAGTAATATAATAGTAAGTTAGTTTCATAAATAGGAAATATAATAATACAACTAAATTAAAGAAGTGATGAATAGGTAAATTCTAACACTATCAATGGTTAACCAAACACATACAGTAGGTAATTGGAGTAAAGGAAATGATCACCAAAGACAAACTGACATGTTTTTAAAACAACTTCTCCCAACTAGTACTATAAGAAATGCTTGGAGACCAATAAGGAGAATTTGAATGTTGATACTGGATGTAAAGGGTTAAAATCTGAATTGAAAAGAAAAATTGCAGGTCTTGCAAAGTTGTATAACCTCTCACAACCAAGCACAATGCCTAAGTTAGCATGCTCAAATTATCAAAATGTTTCTGTATTGTCCATATTGTGTATAATCCATGTATTGTCTGTCTAATCCAAGCTCGCACATTCACTACATCATTTGCATACAGGGGCGCAACTAGGAATTTTCGAGGGCAGGGGTCCATGATTGCTATTAGGGCAAAGTTACTTTAGCGTCCGCATTTTCGGCTTTTTTTCCGTCGTAGAAATGAGGGCAAAGAGATTGTCTTTAGGAAAAGGGCAGGGGTCGCGACCCCCTCTAGTTCTGCCCCTGGTGTATATCAATCAAACCACATCCATTCTCCATCTGAGTAATGAGTGTCTCACAAGCAATCAGAAGGTTATATGTTCAATCCTTGTCTTGGACTCAGAAACATTTTCTGAGGATTTATGTATAAGACCATCATCCATGTATCATCTGTCTACTCCATGAAGCTCCCATATTCACTACATCAGTGTATATAATACATTTAATACATTACAAAAGCTAGTGTACAGTAGTGTCATACAGTAATACTAATAAAACCTAGTGTAACATGTTATAACCTAGTGTAACATAATATTACAACCTAAAGTACCATAACATCTTACAATGTTGGATAACATCTTGCAACATTGTGTAACATCTTACAGTACACTGTATAACATTTTACAAATTACCGGTAGTGCATCACCAGATCAGCTGTGTGCTAGTATTGTAATACTGTACATTGTTGCAAGATAAAAAGCAATCCAATTTTTTCCTTTCTTTAAGGTAATTGTATGAATCAAAAGAATCCCAAACCAACTCTTGGTGGACAGCGGATCAAGACCCGCAAAAGAGGTAATTTATTCATATTGTTAATTTGTTAATATCATGGATTCCCAAGTGTAATAGTGTATCCTATATTCCTATCACATATCCCAAGGTAGCCTGTGTACAGCCTGAATATACACCTGTAATACAGTCTGTGAAAACTCGCACAATAGCTTGTCGACCCCCCGCTGAGCTACTCAGATCTGAGTAGTAGATTTTGATTGTTCAAATCACAACCCTTGACTTATTCCAGGCACAATTGGTTCTCTGGGAATTATTGTAAGATCAAATAATCCAATCAGATAAACAATTATGAATCATATGAGTATTAAACCACTCAAAATCTACTACTCAGATCTGAGTAGCTCAGCGGGGGGGGGGGGGGGGGGGGGGGAGGGTCGACAAGCTATTGTGCGAGTTTTCACAGACTGTATTACAGGTGTATATTCAGGCTGTACGCAGGCTAATCCCAAGGTAGCCCATAGAATTTTAGCCAGTCTGAAACATAGAGTGACTACCTGCACTAGCATGACATCTGAAAAGTCTTTGGTACACATACATTTTCTCTAATTACCCTTTGATGTATTATCATTTGGGTGCAGCTGGAGTCTTGCTGTTAAACAATTACATTGTATCTTCTCTGTTATCAGATCTCTAGTTTCTCCATTTTAACTTTCTGTCATCTTATCCTAGACGAAAAAGAAAAATACGATCCTTTAGGATTTCGCGATTCTGTAATTGGTGGCTTACAATGTGCTAGTAGTGATTTTGATCAAGTAAGTATATTGTTATTAAAGGTGATTTGAACTTGTAACCACTTCAGGCAGCAATTCACTGTCTAATAGAAACGACCACTACTAGTTATTATTTTAACCATAGCATGTAGACAAATCATGGTAACTACTAACTTATGTCATGCTACTTCATGAAAATTTAACTATACTGTTTTATAAATAAACAATTGTAAACAGCTAACCCTTAACATGTGCAGAATGGACTGCACAGCAACTTGTATTGATGGTTACAGTATGTTTTCTTTAGATTACCGTTTATGCCATATAACTGTAAAAAGGGCAAAAAGCCAACAAAATCATAATTTAAAAATTTTAACTTTCTGATTAACAAACTGGCTTAATGATGGTAAATACATACCAAAAATGAACAGGTTTTGTGATTGGCTATATGGAACAAAAGTGGTTAGGACATTGGTTTCTTTGTGGTTGATTCTATTGTTTTATTGTTTTAATCAACCAATCACAAAACTTCATAGTATAGGTAGGTGGCAACCCCTCAACGAAGGTAATCCAAGGAAACAAAACTTAGTATTGTAGAAAACAACAGCACTAATTGTAACCTGTCATCTGCCATCTTGTAATATTTCGGCTAATTAACTTGGAAGTTGGTGACATCACAAGCAGAGTAACTGCATCACAAGCACTGGGTATCTGCATCACAAGCACTGGGTATCTGCATCACAAGCACTGGGTATCTGCATCCCAAGCACTGGGTATCTGCATCACAAGCAGGGTATCTGCATCACAACCAGGGTATCTGCATCACAAGCACTGAGTATTTGCATCCCAAGCACTGGGTATCTGCATCACAAGCACTGGATATCTGCATCATAAGCACTGGGTATCTGCATCACGAGCACTGGGTATCTGCATCCCAAGCACTGGTATCTGCATCAGAAGCACTTCGTATCTGCATCACAAGCACTGGGTATCTGCATCACAAGCACTGGGTATCTACATCACAAGCACTGGGTATCTGCATCACAAGCACTGGGTATCTGCATCACAAGCACTGGGTATCTGCATCACAAGCACTGGGTATCTGCATCCCAAGCACTGGGTATCTGCATCCCAAGCACTGGGTATCTGCATCACAAGCACTGGATATCTGCATCACAAGCACTAGGTATCTGCATCACAAGCACTGGGTATCTGCATCCCAAGCACTGGGTATCTGCATCACAAGCACTGG
The DNA here is from genome assembly GCA_035772405.1 of Chrysogorgia sp. JL179-B06. Lineage (NCBI taxonomy): Eukaryota > Metazoa > Cnidaria > Anthozoa > Scleralcyonacea > Chrysogorgiidae > Chrysogorgia > Chrysogorgia sp. JL179-B06. The sequence goes on from JAYKKM010000391.1 coordinate 5,248,951, forward strand.
GTATCTGCATCACAAGCACTGGGTATCTGCATCACAAGCTCTGGGTATCTGCATCACAAGCTCTGGGTATCTGCATCCCAAGCACTGGGTATCTGCATCACAAGCACTGGGTATCTGCATCACAAGCACTGGGTATCTGCATCACAAGCTCTGGGTATCTGCATCACAAGTACTGGATATCTGCATCACAAGCAGGGTACAGTATCTGCATCACAAGCACTGGGTATCTGCATCACAAGCACTGGGTATCTGCATCCCAAGCACTGGGTATCTGCATCCCAAGCACTGGGTATCTGCATCACAAGCACTGGATATCTGCATCACAAGCACTAGGTATCTGCATCACAAGCACTGGATATCTGCATCACGAGCACTGGGTATCTGCATCGCAAGCACTGGGTATCTGCATCACAAGCACTGGGTATCTGCATCACAAGCTCTGGGTATCTGCATCACAAGTACTGGATATCTGCATCACAAGCAGGGTACAGTATCTGCATCACAAGCAGGGTATCTGCATCACAAGCACTGAGTATTTGCATCACAAGCACTGGGTATCTGCATCACAAGCATGGGTATCTGCATCACAAGCTGGGTATCTGCATCGCAGACAGGGTATCTGCATCACAAACAGGGTATCTGCATCACAAACAGGGTATCTGCATCACAAGCACTGGGTATATGCAACACAAGCACTGGGTATCTGCATCACAAGCACTGGGTATCTGCATCACAAGCACAGGTATCTGCATCACAACCAGGGTATCTGCATCACAACCAGGGTATCTGCATCACAAGCACTGAGTATTTGCATCACAACCAGGGTATCTGCATTACAACCAGGGTATCTGCATCACAAGCAGGGTATCTGCATCAGAAGCACTTCGTATCTGCATCACAAGCACTTCGTATCTGCATCACAAGCACTGGGTATCTGCATCACAAGCAGGGTATCTGCATCACAAGCACTTTGTATCTGCATCACAAGCACTTTGTATCTGTATCACAAGCACTGGGTATCTGCATCACAAGCACTGGGTATCTGCATCACAAGCACTGGGTATCTGCATCACAAGCACTGGGTATCTGCATCACAAGCACTAGGTATCTGCATCACAAGCACTAGGTATCTGCATCACAAGCACTAGGTATCTGCATCACAAGCACTGGGTATCTGCATCACAAGCAGGGTATCTGCATCACAAGCAGGGTATAGGTGTATTTCCTAATAAAAGTACTCTGGAATGCTTTTTAAAATTTTTTAATTGAAAAAGGAAGATACTGTATTCACAAAAATTGAGTTTCCAACTCATAAAGACATAAAAATTTGAAACATTAGTATTTCATTGTTAAAAATCTTGGCAGTTCACCACCTTTTCGCTTTATATATAATTTACTATATCCAAAACAACTGCCTATGCAGCACTTTTTTGTATCCTTTAATGTTAAGTAATCTGTGTATTGGTGTGTTAACAATTTCAAAGATTCCCCCTGATTTGCACCAACCCACTTGAGTTAATGATCCAACCTATCCTCACTCTTAGATTACTAATACAGGTACATGTAATAGGTGAATGTCAAATTCTCTTAGATTAGGAATAATGGGTAATTCCACAACAGTAAATGGTACAGTTAAGATCTTAACCCTAACCTCCTAATGCTAACCCTAACCCCCTTAATGCTAACCCTACATATAACCCTCCTTCCTAACCCACTGATTATAGTTTTACCCTAACCACTCTCATTAATTTTCATACTAACCCACCCCTGGGATTGGTGTTTTATATAGGTGTCAGTGTTTTTAGATAACCCAGGCAATAAATTGAACTACCGTGCCTATGGCGAACAGCTGTTTGAAATTCTTATTGCTGGTGGACTTTTAGGTACTAAATAATATTCCGCAATCCATTTACTTAAGCTAATGCTAGATAACTTAACTGATCAAATTGGGAAAGTTGCTTGGATTTGGGGTTAAATGGTTAAACTCATAATTGATTTTGCAGATATCAATTATAATCAAAAGCCTGTCCAAGCTGGGGATAATCCAAGGTCCATTCCTAATTCAATGTATCTGTCTCCAGTAACATAGCAACCAGGGGGCATTGGCAGTACACCCTCTCTCAAAATGTTTGAGAATTTTAACATTCAACAGCACTGCAAATAATTTTTTGTAATATGCCGGTCATGATGGTCAGAAGAAATCTAATTCTGGTGGTCAAATGGCAAATCCTGCCGGTCATTCATTTTGCTGTTCAGTTTGTTTCTTCGATGTCTATTACACTGGATCACTATAACATTATAAAGAGACCGTGGTGCTAGCCGCTGATTTCATTACACTTGGTGAGCGGTCAGTACTGTAGAATTTCACAAGTTAAACAAAAAACCGAGTGTAAAAGAAATATTTGACAGGTCACGATAGTCATTGAAAACAAAAATTTGACGGTCAAAGGTCAAATATCGGCGGTCGTTGACCGGCCGCTATTTGTAGCGCTGTTCAATCTTTTTGACAAAACAACATGTTACTCAATGTGAAATGATGTTCCCTCCCAACTTCAACCTGACTATCTGTCTACTTGAGGAAGCTAAAACAGAGATTGTAGATAGGGTGCACAGTAAGCATGTTCAATTATTGACCTGTCCTGCAATTACTGATACCTAAAAACCCTGCATGGCATTCTAAAACCTTTCTGATATTATTGATAATTACAGCTTGACATTGCTTTGTATTTCTAGCCCCTGGTGGGAGTATTATTTTAGAAGGTGAAAAACCAAAGACATCAATCTGTGTATTTGAGGCCAATGAAGACAAAGAAACTCTTAGGGGTTATGTTCAGGTAAAGCAAAAGAAAAAATTATGAGAGGAGGCGATTTTTTATGAGGTTTTGTCTTAAAGTGGCACTACGATCACATTTTTACCTATCGATATTTTTACGTATTTATAAAGCAGAGCTTCTAAATATTACTCGGTCGAAACCGTTTTGCGATTCGACGATGGCAAGTATTATTTTTTTGAAATTCAGGCGGTAACAATATTACCTTTTGAAATTGCGGGCTCACTTGGAACACGTTTTTAGTAATGGTGGCCTAAATAATAGTGATTTCAGAGCTCAAAATACTTACTTCAAAATACAATTTTTTAGTTTTTTTTTACATAGATGATCACTTTCGACCCTGAAATACTATTCTATGCTAAAGAAAATCTAAAAGACGGGGGTGAATTTTCATCGTAGTGGCACTTTAACGCTTTCCTGAGTAGTGATCAACATCTAACTTCTCCTAATAATATCAATGGTTAACCAAGTACATAGGTAATGAGAATAAAAGAATGATCACCAAAGATGAACTCAAGCTGTTTAAAAACAACTTCTTCCAACTAGTACTATAAGAAATGGAGAATTTGTATGCCCTGAGAAGTGATCAACATCTAACTTCTCCTAATAATATCAATGGTTAACCAAGCACATAGGTAATGAGAATAAAAGAATGATCACCAAAGATGAAGTCAAAGCTGTTCGAAAACAACTTCTCCCAACTAGTACTATAAGAAATGGAGAATTGTTGATACTGGAGAGTAAATTGTTAATATATACTGCCACATGCAGTTACTCAGTTACAGGTGTGCGTTTACCAATCCAGATGTACTGTAGACTGCATGTTAAAGGAATCGATAACTACAGTATATACAGTATAACTATAGTGCAGTACAGTATAAATCACATTACTTTTAAATAGTTGTTAATAATTAATTGTAACTATGTTTTCCGATTTTTTAGTTGTTTCTCAAACTAATTCGAAGGTTCAAATACCTTCAGAAAGCATTTGATGATGTGTTGGATAAGGTAGGGATATCATGTTTATAGCATAGATGTGTTTACTACTGTATCTCTTTGTATATGTATATGGATATGGATATTTATATGTATACGTCTGTCAATATGTATTATACATCTGTCGATATCTATTATACATCTGTCGATTCTATATGTCTATCACTGTGTGTCTGTTATTCATTGGTCTATCTTCTAGGGATGAGCCGATCAAGAAAAATCAAATTTACCAATCCGATAAATTCCGATAACGATTTACGACCTGATCAGCCGATTTATCAGTGGTTACCGATATTTCATATTTCATATATCAACAGGGATACCCTACCAATACCCACCAAACAAGAAATATGACGTGTTAAACATGATGCACTTTTCCACAGTTTCTTTGTGGAATCACTACAACTTAGCATTTTTCTTAAAAATGAAAATGAAATTCACAAGTATAAAACCCCGAATAGTATTTATCGGACCGCCGATATATGTTGATGTGATCGGCCGATAACCGATCAGCATGAAAGTTGCCAATTATTGGCTTCTACCGATTAATTTGCGATTATTGGCTCATCCTCACTATCTTCCATTCTATACTCTACAGTACATGTATTTTCATATGCCCTGTCATCCAAGTAATTCGAGGAGGTATTGCTTGTCAGAAAATGTATTATGTTGCTTTGTATTTTGGCTGCAAAAATGTCAACTATTTATTTTTATGTATAATATAAATATATTTTATTTCCTTCTTTTAGATTATTGTGTTCTTGAAAGGATTTACAGAAGATCAGCGTATGAAGCTTGCCACAGTTTATGCCATGATTCTTGCAATAGGTATAAGGCCAATAAAATTGAAAGAAAGTCAAGTATAAAGTAAATGGTTTGAACCTAGGTGTATCATTAGATGTGTGAAGTTGATCGTTCAGGTTACTACAACATAGTCTTGAGAAAGACTATTGTTGGAGACTGACGTTTCGACTGCCTCAGCGGCGGTCATCTTTAGAGTCTTTCTCAAGACTACAACGACCACCTGGACGATCAACTTCACACATCTAAAGAGTAGTAGTATTTCCACCACTCAGAGTTAATAAAAAAAATAACTGTTATTTTTAAATCTAAGTAACCTTTCTTCCAGGCATTACCTCAGGAAATTTCATTCCCAAGCTTCTCAATGAACACTTAGTGAAAGAAGGTAAGCAGTAATTGTAATTAGTAATCCCATTTATTTTTTCCAGGTCCGATATCCATCTCAATCGCACGCGCTCTGATTGGCTAGCGAGCGGTGTCCTCCTGTACGAACCACGCTACCGGACCGCTCGCGGATTGCAGAGATACGCTCAAAAGAAAAAGTTTACAAAATCTTTATTTTTTTTAGCGAAGTTCGGCTGTCAGTATTTGAAAACATGATGAGAGCTATCACAGCAATGAGCAAAAGTGAATTTTATTTTATCCAGAAGAGTATGAAAAAGAAAATGACGAACAAAGTAGCAACACAAAACAAACCATGCAACCAAAACATACCAAACATAGAATTACTAGAAATACGTGTACGCAACAACCCCTCGCCCGCTTACTGTTTGAGGCTTTAACTCTTTCCTTACGGCTGAAAAACATCACAAATTGAACGACCACGTTGTTTTATTGATATCTCTTGAAATAACCATAACTGTTGCGAAAGCTATACATTTTCTGGAAGCCCAATAAACCGGCTTTTACTTGTTCTTTTAAATTTCCCGAACAAAACACATTATGTTAATATAAATTAGCATTAATTATCATAAATCAGGTTGAAAAATTTACATTTTTCCAGAAAAGGCCATCTTGCACGCCCGCGTAGCATCTTGAAAACTCAAAATGCCACCAATCGCAGAGTTGTTTATGAAATCAAATCAAACTTGGCGTGTGCGTGGATTTCATGTTCCTGGCGCTTGTCGAATTTCAATTTTTAATCTTGCGTTACCGTGTGCCGTGTTTTTCGATTGACGACTTTGCGGGTCTTCAGTGACCCATTTTAACTGCGCCCGTAGGGAAAGAGTTAATATACAATGGTCGATATTTTTTCGCATCGATCAATTTTATATTTTCGCCTGAATTTTTCATCATCGTTATAAGTCGGCTAAACAACACACACATCAAATTTTTAACAAATTTGGTGAATTATTTCCTACATTTCTAAACACGGTGAATTTTGACCTTTTTGACCCACATGCATAGAACGTATTGTCTTTGTAGTGTATAGATAGCTTGCGTATATATTTAAAAGTATGAGCTCCCGTGCGGGTGGACCGGTGCGGGTGGGATCTCTGCAGAGACTCCGCTTCGGGTAACCCTTACATAATTCCTCTCATTGAGGGGGGTAGGGGGGAGCAGAGAAGGGGGTTCATTTTTTGTCACTGACCATTTTTTTTAAACTGTATTTACTTTGATTATTTTCAATTCAACAGATAATAAACTGCTTTTCCTTTCACGCTTTTTCTTCGATTATTTTCAATTTACCTATTATTGCTTATTAACTCTTTCCTTACGGCTGAAAAACATCACAAATTGAACGACCACGTTGTTCTATTGATATCTCTTGAAATAACCATAACTGTTGCGAAAGCTATACATTTTCTGGAAGCCCAATAAACCGGCTTTTACTTGTTCTTTTAAATTTACCGAACAAAACACATTATGTTAATATAAATTAGCATTAATTATCATAAATCAGGTTGAAAAATTTACATTTTTCCAGAAAAGGCCATCTTGCACGCCAGCGTAGCATCTTGAAAACTCAAAATGCCACCAATCGCAGAGTTGTTTATGAAATCAAATCAAACTTGGCGTGTGCGTGGATTTCATGTTCCTGGCGCTTGTCGAATTTCAATTTTTAATCTTGCGTTACCGTGTGCCGTGTTTTTCGATTGACGACTTTGCGGGTCTTCAGTGACCCATTTTAACTGCGCCCGTAGGGAAAGAGTTAATATTGCCAAACTGAACAGATTTTCAAACTGCTTATTTTTTGGGTGCAATTTGTGGGTATACTGAACAGAACCCAAGTGGGAAAGTCTGCCAACACAATTGTCTCGCAGGCAGGGTTGGAAACCAATTGTGTAACTTTGATTATTGAAATTAATAATTAATTTTAATAACTAGAAATACGAATTCGCAACAATCCCCTCGCCCGCCTTTTCTATACCACTACCCCCCCCCCCCCCCCCCCCCCCCCCCCCCTTCCACATCCATGGTGCCCAGACCTCGCACGCCGTGTATTTGTGTTTTGCAAACATTCACAATTTGCAAAAGCCCGTTTCGTCGAAGAAATATTTGAACGTTATCTCGGCCAATATTTAACCGATTTAAACTCTGAAAACAGATTTGGAATTAGCGATTCAACATACATAACATACGTGTTTACTATATTACGAGAACGTGAGTACCCTTCGTAAAAACGGTTTATGTACTTAGAAATTAGTCGGCTTTAGTCGCTATAAGCCGGTCAATATTATTTTGCACCTAACCCCAAAATGTTTTTTTAGCGATATCAAATATCGGTGCGATTTACAGCATTTCAGTGAAAACATTTTTCAATTTAGGCAAATCGTTCGATTTTTATGGCCTTTTGAATTTAGTTTTTGATGGCCCAGCGCCGTCATATTTTTGACAACCAGGAGCCTGGATCTAGCACGTTTTCTGACGTCACGCAAGGTAGTCGGTAAATATTGAAAACAAAGATGCAATCTAAACAGACTCACTATTCGTCTATTCCTGGGACTTCTCGACTGGTTCGTTTGAATCTTTAGGCGCTACAGCATGAATGGTTGGGTATACACAAATCCCGAGATCACCACTCTTTAATTTCGGATAATTTGGCTTCGTTTGGACAGGCAAGATGGAAAACCTTCGCTCGTAATCTTTGGGCATTTATCATGATTCAAGTGAGCTGAACATATAGTCGAAGCATTTCGAAGGTTCGAAGACCCGTTTTGCCTTCGCGAAGTCAACCCAGGATCTCTTTCTTTTCTTTGCTAGGTTAATCGTGGTCGAAATATTTATTTTCAACGTTTGACTTTGCCCAGCAGCGTGCGAAGATATGTTCTTACCGCATGTTGTGTAAATATCTGATGTCGGGTTCGGACTAGCGAGAGATTGACATGAAACAGTGTGGCACGAAAATTTGATGTGGGCGCTGATCATAAACCGGAATATTTTTAAATGGCCTTACTAAAGTCACTGGTAAACCTCTATTATCCATCTCAAGCTGGGTCAACAATGCTCAAGGCTGATTAACAAGCGAAAGTCGAGAAAGTATAGACGGGTTCTGCAATCTAACAAAATATTTTTGTGATAAGGAATAGTGTGAAGAATTATACCTGAACATAGGCACAATTTATTCATGCAATTGACAGCTACACAACTGTTAACCATCTTTTCACTATCAGCAAACGAACGCAGTATATCAATGTAGACAGGCCGAATGTTTATCTAGACCACGAGTACCTTGCATGACGTCACAAAATTTACTCGTTCCAGACCCCTCGTAGCCACGGAAGTGGTCCATCAAAAAGCGCCTTTTGCCATCTTTAAACTGCCATAAAAATCGGAGGATTTTAAGAAATTCATTTTTGTTTTCGCAGAAATACTAGAAATCATATAAAAATTTGATATCGCTAAAAAAACATTTTGGGGTTAGGTGCACTTTAACCGTTTTCAATTCTGAAAACAGATTTGGAATTAGCGAGTCAAAATACATAACATATGTGTCTACTATATTATGAGAACGTGAAGACCGTTCGTAAAAATGGTTTATGTACTTAGAAATTAGTCGTCTAATCGGCTTAATGTCGGCTATGATACTTCATCGCGAGCTTCATCGTATATTATTTTGAATATCTCGATCAATATATAACCGTTTTCAATTCTGAAAACAGATTTGGAATTAGCGAGTCAAAATACATAACATATGTGTCTACTATATTACGAGAACGTGAATACCCTTCGTAAAAATGGTTTATGTACTTAGAAAGTTAGTCGGCTTTGTCGGCTAAATAATGATTATCTCGATCAATATATATATGTTATTTACCGGCTGGGAGGTCCGTACTGGAAAAATATTTTCCCGAAGTCTCAGAAGCGGCCCGAGACCGAAGGTCGAGGGCCGCTTCTGAGACTGAGGGAAAATATTTTTCCAGTACGGACCGACCAAAACGGTAAATAACGTGTTTATTTTTTTCGAGCAAAGTAAAAAAAATTGCAATTTTTTGGCGCGAAAAGTTGCGAGAGGTCCGTACTGGTGTGATACGGACCTCGTACTCAGCCAATCAAAAGGCTCTATTTTAGTTACGGACCTGAGTTACGGACCTCAAAAAAAATAAATATCATTATTATATGACTATTTTCGCGAGCGGTCCGGAACGTGAAATCCGGCAATTTGATTGGTTCCTGAGCGGTCCGGAATCTGCCGTTCCGGACCGCTACAGTTGATGACAGTGAAAATTTTATAAACAAAATGAAAGTCATGTCATTATACGCAACAAGATGGATAATAATTTCAGAACTACTCATTGTTGAAATATATCGTGCAGGTATGTTGTTAGAAATTTTATAAGCTTTCATTTGATGTATAGCTCAGGTTTCCGCGTTATGTGAAACTTTTTAAAATGTCCAAAACGTTCGTAACATTGTTCGTGATAAATATAATTTTACTTCTCGCAGGTAATGTAGAATTTCAGGTGGTTTTTTTTCAACTATACTTAACGCACAACCTTGAACAATATGTCAAACAAAAGCAAATGAAAAATGCTATTCGAGGTAGAAATTTTAGGAATCTAGAGAAACGGAGAGTACTCTAAAAATTGGAAAACATCTGCCATTTTGGTTTAGTTCGTAAGAAAAATGGTGGCGAATACGAGCCTAACACTGTAGAGTTTTCACAGAACGTTCACAACATTTGTGGTCATATAATAAACTACTTATTGACCTCGCTTGTTCGGTCTGTACTAGTGAAATATCGGACCTCCGTTTTCTGCACAGACCTCGGCTCGCTGCGCTCGCTCGGTCCGTACTAAAAACGTCGGTCCGATATTTCACTAGTACAGACCTCACGCTCGGTCAATAAGTAGTAAATATATAACCGTTTTCAATTCTGAAAACAGATTTGGAATTAGCGAGTCAAAATACATAACATATGTGTCTACTATATTACGAGAACGTGAATACCCTTCGTAAAAATGGTTTATGTACTTAGAAATTAGTCCGGGCTTGGTCGGCTATGATAATCTCGATCAATATATAACCGTTTTCAATTCTGAAAACAGATTTGGAATTAGCGAGTCAAAATACATACTCGGATTTCTATTTCCTCAAAAAATTATGTCTCTTGTGACGGTTCAATTTAATCTGAGTATCTAGTTACCAGTGCCACATTTTCCGATGCCGCGCATGAGGACGGTTGATCATATATATATATATACCTATAAAGCCGATGCGAGATCAGGATCCGCTTGGATCTCGCGTGATAAGGGACTAAACGCCGGTCGATATTAGCGCCCTCAGGCCTTCGGCCTTCGGCCGGCGCTTCGCGCCGGGCGAGGGGATAAAAATATATATTATTTACTGGCCCATACCTCGGTATAGGAAAAACTGTGCCTTCGATCTTGAAAACGGCCCTCGCGGTCTTGAAAACGACCCTCGCGAACCGTTTTCAAGACCTCTGGAAAAGATTCCACTGTTATTAACGGGAGCCCACAGGTTTTCCCTATCCAGACCTCACGGCCTGTAAATAACATATAAAATTGTAACCTATCCCAATTCTTATTTCTTTAGGTATTTCTCTCCATTTCATGACAAGGTTATTCCAAGTGTGGTTAAAAGAGAAAAAAGACTCTGCCAGCATTATCAGTACCTTGAAGAAAAATGAAATGGACAATAGACTGTTGGTGTGTAAAATTGTGTTAAAAGTCTTTGTTCTATCTTTTTGTTCGCCTTTATGCAAATTTGTGCATGGTGATGGTTACTGAGCACATTGTATTTTTTGGTATAATGAAGCAATCAACCGTGCTGCTTAAATATTAATAAACCTAATCTTTATAATTTCTATAGTTCTTTCAAGTAAGAGTGTTTATTTCGAACTGGAATTTTCACTGCATAAACGCATTAATTCCCCACTGTTCTGTTCAGTGCAGGTATATTGCACCCAAAAATTAAACACTTTGGGCTATTTAGTTATTTAGTTTGATGTCTAATTATGAAACAATGAAATTCAGAATAACACAAGGTTGATAGTTTATAGGCTCTCAGAGATACATGTAGTGTCCACTGTAAATCCATTCGATTGGCAAATTAATGGTTATCTATTTTTAAGTAAAATAACTAAGCACTACGTTAAAGTGCCCCTAACCTCAAAAAACCTTATTGTCTTATTTGGAAGAACTTTTAAAATGATAAAGTAACTTCTTTTGAAGATTTTCACTTCTTCGCTTTCTTTGTGAGATATATCAGTTTGTTTGATATGCAAATATCTGGAATTTCGTCACACATGCCTAGTTATCAGAGAATGTTATATATATTTACGTTCATGAAATAAAAACACTAAAGTGAAAATAACACATGTGTGCGTTTCTCCCACAACACCAAACTTCTTGATTTTAAAGGATTTCGTTCGAGAATGAAAGAGATACACATTTCTCCAATAAGTCATCAGGCATGTGTGACGAAATTCCAGACATTTGCATATCAAACAAACTGATATATCTCAAAAAGAAAGCAAAGAAACGAAAATCTTCAAAAGAAGTTACTTTATCATTTTAAAAGTTCTTCCAAACAAGACAATAAAACATTTTGAGGTTATGGGCACTTTAAGGCTTCAAACAGTGAGCGGACGGGGGTTGTTGCGTACACGTATTTCTAGTAATAAACCTAAAACAAAGGATTTCTGCACGATGAGGTACAACCTCGTACCCAGGGTCTTACCTCCGCTACCCCGTCTTGGATGAGGTACCGTTCAACATAAATCGCAGCTCATTTGTTTAACAACAATGCTAACCGGTTTGAAGTTTGCCGAGTTTCCAGAACACATCTTGAATGACTATGTAATGTGGCAATATACGAGTTCCGAAAATATTGAGCAAATTTGTTTCTTTGTATTGACAAGTTGGTTTGATGAAGTTCGTTGAACAACTTGCTGCTTTTTGTATTTGATTAGTTTTTGACCAATCAATAGATTATGAGTGAAAAACCAATCAAATGGAAATCAGGAAATTGCTCAACGTACTTCGTCAAACTAATTTATCAATGTGAAAAAATGACGACATTAAAGTAGGTATTAATCTATCTGTCTATTAAGCTATCTGTTATTTTAATTGCAGGAGTTTTTCCCACCTAACAAAAGAACTAATGAGCAGTTTGAAAAACACTTTGTAGCAGCTGGTTTGCCAAAGTTGGTGGAATTTCAGGTAGGAAGATGTTTTATTTGGTCGACACTGTATGATGATAATAATTATAACAAAGACGTTTTAGAAGCATTATACAATATAGTCTCAATGTTCTTACAACAATACATTCTTAAAGTTACTGGTGACAAAGGATAAAATGCGGTCTTTTCCATCATCATATTTTTATCTCTACACAGAAAGCTCAACAACATGTGGGATCAAAGAAAGAATTTCAGGCTCAATTATGTGATCTGATTGATCATAAGATACCAGTAAAAGAAGTAAGATCAACACTTATGTTATGTGTAGTAGTTAAAACATGAGCGGTCGATGTTTGTGGGCAGTTACATCGGCCGCTCATGTTTTTAACGAACTTGTAAAATGAATAGAATATATGATGCATACTTTGTTTGGAAGTTGTAGAAACGGTACAAACAAATTATTTTAACTCCGAAAAAGCTCCGAAAAAGCTCCGAAAAATTTGAGGAAGTTATCTTTGTAAAACATTGATGTTTTATTAATCAATGTTTTATCCTCTGTTAAAGATGCTGAATAAATATTAATTTCTTTTGAATTTTCTTCATGACTTTTTAATGATTTTACAAGTAATATTCAAAAATCATTAATAATTCATGAGAAAATATAAAGAAATCAGTGGCATGATGGAGGTTTTTATGTGATAAAGATTCGTCCTCATTTACATAAATTTTCCTTCGATTTTCTCGGAGAAAATGGCTTGAATCACGTTTTTTGTCCTAGGTTTAATTTATATTACAATTTTTTCAGCAGGGAAAATTTCACCCAGTACGTTTCTTACACGAAAAAGCGGCAGAAATATTCAAAATAGCGGTTTCGAATCTAAACAAACTACACTGAACTTTCAATTTATTCTATCATTAGTAGCTGCCACTAAGGTAACGTAAGGTAAAAACTTTATTTAAGCAGGGTGGTATCCTTAAGGGCCCTGCATTTTTTCTAACTAAATTTAATACCTAAAATAGTCAAAACTAAAATGACATACAATAGGAATTACAAGAGTTAATAAAAATATTATTTCTTATAAAAACAGAAATTTTTAGCTAACTTACTAAAAATTGATAAATTATTTTCAGTCCTTATTTCCTTAGGAAGTTCATTAAAAGTCGATGCTCCACTATAAATAAAAGTATTTTTGCCAAAATTGCGCCTAACGTTAGGAAGGGTAATACAGTCTTTATGTCTTGTGTTATAATTATGGACATAACTTTGCCTTGAGAAGTAATCAGCTAGATATTCTGGTACAAGATACTAAAACCTTATGGTAGGATCGTCTGTTATGTAGAGATACCCATTTTAATTGTTTTATCTAACGAGTCTACAGCTCCAACAGACGGTTGTTTAGGGGGGAGGGGGGACAGCTGGAGGGGTTATATTCGGGACGTGGAATACAGCGAGGCCCCAAACAACCATCTGCTACACAGGCTACCACTTTATCACGCAACTAAATCAAACAAATAGTTTTCTAGTCAATTAAAGCTTGGTCTTCAGAATAACTTATTTTCACAACATATTTATCGAAAAAAATATCGGCGGGACGGAGCTTTTATATGGAAAAAATTTCCAGCCTATGCCGGGATCTTGCTTGAGTGAAGCGGAAGGGAAACGGGACAAAATACGTCTCGGTAAACGTTTTCTCCATATAAATGGACGTGATAAACACGAAGGAAATACATTTATAAGTAATATCATGGTAGTGAGGTGTATTAGCTGTTAAACCGCCCGCTCGATGAGGGTCATTAAGTAAAATTGCCGAGGGCCGCAGGCCCGATGGAATTTTACTTAATGACCCGAATCAAGCGGGCGGTTTAACAGCTAATACACCTCATTACCATGATATTACTTTGTAATACCATGGTTGTCGAAATTTCATGTCTTTGCATGCCAGGTGAGAAGAAGCTAATACTACCTCTCATGACATCATTCAAGGTTGTATTAGTTCTAATACGACCTCTAGATTGTATAAATTAATCAAAATGAGGTAATTTAGTTATTAATTCAACCTGAAAAGACAAAAGAAATTGAGACAACCATGGTATTATTGTGATAATATCCCGCTTAACATCCCGGTTAACGTCCCGGTGTGGCGGTCTGAGATTGTACCGTGCTGAGATTGTCCTCGACATGCGCACTGACCGTTTGGGCCTGTAATAATTGCTCATTTGCATACATCGTGCTTTCGAAGAAGATATAATATGTCGGTAGATATAATCCAGGAAAGCTTTCTCGGATAATTTGGCTCATTAGTTAAACTTGTTTATTCATGTTTGTTAAGTCTACAAGTTCTCAACTTCGATGCTCACAATGTTCAGACTAGAAACAGTTTTGAATTTGCATGTGGTGTTTATAAAAGTAACTTTGTTATGAATACGATATTATATTATTCAGGTTGAGAGTCCGCATAGTAATGATGTTGAGTTATCAGCTATTTTTATTTCAGTCAATGATAATTTGTAGTTGATGAAGGAATTTTTGCATATACCAAGATGCTCTGTACAGAGTCTGTAGTGTTAATTCCTTTCGATAAGGTGCAATCGGAATTTGGCAAAAGGTTTGAGATAACTTTGGTTGAGCGACTTGAGACAAGATAGTACAAATTGCACAATCTGAAACTATCATGAATCAATCGTTTTGCTTCAAAAGGTTTGCTTGAACTGGTCATTAACATTCGATATCTCCGACCTTTCTTGCGCGTGGTGAGATTACAACCACTTTTCGAACATGCGCACAATGAATATACAATCCTAGCACGGTGACAATCTCAGACCGCCACACCGGCACGCAATCTTGTCCTGGCGTAGCGGTGGCCAGAAGGAACGCAGGCTCTGGGAACGAGATTCCCAGGACCTATATAAACAGCCCCTTAGATCGATCCTCATCTAACGCTCGACTGAACGTGATGTGGATTCCGTTAGCGCGACATCTTCGTGTACTGGACAGAGACAGTGGACAGAGATTACAGCCGCATCGACGTTGTTTTCGCAGGATCTGAATGCTTTACCTTTGCCCACACATTTCTGCGCCTGGTGCATGCGATTTCGTGGATACACTCGCCAAGTATTGGGACATTTGTTCCAGACTTTCCTGATTAGATAACATGCACCAGGATAAGAAATCAATCTTATTTAACCCCAACCCTAATACTAGCCCTAATACTATCCCTACGCGTAAATCTGACGTGTCTCAATATTCTATGTACGGTACTGCAAAGGAGCCAAAGGGTATAATAACCACAGACGTTAATACACATATTATTGACCGTATATGTAGACGGACCAATTTTGGTATGTTTTATTTTTTAGAATAAATCTACCATATTATAAATGGAGTTTTTTGCAGTCGTACAAATTGACAATAAGTTTATATCCAATATATAATATATGCAGTAATACTAACCCTAAAAACCCTAATATTAGAGTTAGGGTTAGTATTAGGGTTAGTATTAGGGTTGGGGCTTGGGTTAGTATTAGGGTCTCTTGTAACATGTAGTTATTTGTGCTTACAACACAATCAAGTCGCTTTCCTTTGTTCCGTTGAAGGATTTATCTCACGAAGAAACCTAAAGCTGGTGGCGGTTTTTGAATTCTCCCAGGGGAAATAGGGGTTAATTGTAGCTGATTAGCTGATTTACAATATCAGGGATTGTATATACAATCCCACCTATTTCAGGGATTCTATATACAATCCCACCTATTGACAAGAAATCTCAAAAGTAACAAGAAACACAACTAAAAACAACATAATTAACATACCACGTTTTCCAAATCACAACAATTTCAACACAACAATCATTTTAAAAAACGTTGGGTAATACGAGGGAATTTGTTCAAATTTAGTTACAGAAATTCTCAATATGCACTGTATACAATTATTAAATATAGCATTTCACCCACGTGCACTGCTCATGACTGGAGCTGCTTCTTCTTTTAATACGCGTAAACGATTTGGTTTAGGTTCATCCCTTCTTTCGCAATTTTCGAGCACAGCTGACACCAATTCTTTCTGGAAATTTGCGAGATTCTGCGAAAATTTGCTTTGCGTTATCCACATTTCGCCATCACTTTCTGAGTCGTCATCCATGTTTCCCACCATGCACGTTGACGTTGTCTCGAAACAAGTATGATTAAAGACCATAAAACACTGAACATGAATGCACTTTTTTTGTCTTTTCAAAGTAAAAACAAATCATGTCGCTTAATAATTCCCTTAGGAAACCTCCTTCAATTGTGTTGTAAGTCGGATAAATACCTCGAACGTCGGCTTTACGCCAGATACATCCAGATACATCCAGGATACATAGATTTATCTGGCGTATTTATCCTATACATATATTAATATTATATAGTGGATATAAACTTACTACCTAAAAATTGTTATTTCAATATTTAGAAATTGAATGAAATTACTCAGTCCCCAAAGATTCAAATCACGAAGGCCATGTTGGTGTACCTAATAAAACATGCTAGTTAAAAATGTATTGTTGAGATACACCAATATGGCGGCCATGAAATTACGTGAAAATCCTTCATACAATGAACCTATGCGTTGTGGATTTTTTAAACGTTAAAGATCGAATAAAATTCGCTTCATTGGTTTTCATATCGTGAGAACATAAATCTTTACTTTGAATTAGATGATTGCAAACTGCAAAGAACAAATGAATAAATATATGTTATCAGAAGAACAAGTGATTATTCTGGTAAGTTTTTAAAGTTCTCACGCATGCGACGCAGGCTAGGTTTGCATTTAATTCATATGAATTTAATTTATATTAGCATTAATCAACATTAATGCGACTTTGTTTTAGACGAATAATAGCACTTTGTCGAGATGACATCAGTACCCATGTTTGTCCGCATTTACCCATAATTCTTGCGGCCATAACAAAAGAAAATAGCTCATTTGCAATTATTTGTGAGTCCAATTTGGTTTGTTTGTCCGCATTTTGAGCTATTAATAGAAACCGCTTAAAGGGCTATTTAACTCTCTAGACGAATAATTTAACACTTGAAATTTTCAGTTTTGTGTTTTATTCTATGTTATAAAAGAAATGGTTCATGATTTGGCGTGTTTCATCGAGTTACGGATGTAGTTGAGAAGTTGGGAGAACACTCAAGTTAGAGTTCTTGGTTATCTCCTCGAGCAACTCTTATGCTTTCTTAATGATTTCTTAATGATGTAGTTGAGAAGTTGGGAGAACACTCAAGTTAGAGTTCTTGGTTATCTCCTCGAGCAACTCTTATGCTTTCTTAATGATGTAGTTGAGAAGTTGGGAGAGCACTCAAGTTAGAGTTTTTGGTTATCTCTTTGAGCAATTCTTATGCTTTCTTAATGGTGTACTTGAGAAGTTGGGAGAACACTCAAGTTAGAGTTCTTGGTTATCTCTTTGAGCAATTCTTATTCTTTCTTAATGATGTAGTTGAGAAGTTGGGAGAACACTCAAGTTAGGGTTCTTGGTTATTTCCTCGAGCAACTCTTATGCTTTCTTAATGGTTTACTTGAGAAGTTGGGAGAGCACTCAAGTTAGAGTTTTTGGTTATCTCTTTGAGCAATTCTTATGCTTTCTTAATGATGTACTTGAGAAGTTGGGAGAACACTCAAGTTAGGGTTCTTGGTTATCTCCTCGAGCAACTCTTATGCTTTCTTAATGATTTCTTAATGATGTAGTTGAGAAGTTGGGAGAACACTCAAGTTAGAGTTCTTGGTTATCTCTTTGAGCAATTCTTATTCTTTCTTAATGATGTACTTGAGAAGTTGGGAGAACACTCAAGTTAGGGTTCTTGGTTATCTCCTCGAGCAACTCTTATGCTTTCTTAATGGTTTACTTGAGAAGTTGGGAGAGCACTCAAGTTAGAGTTTTTGGTTATCTCTTTGAGCAATTCTTATGCTTTCTTAATGGTGTACTTGAGAAGTTGGGAGAACACTCAAGTTAGAGTTCTTGGTTATCTCCTCGAGCAACTCTTATGCTTTCTTAATGATTTCTTAATGATGTACTTGAGAAGTTGGGAGAACACTCAAGTTAGAGTTCTTGGTTATCTCTTTGAGCAACTCTTATGCTTTCTTAATGATGTACTTGAGAAGTTGGGAGAACACTCAAGTTAGAGTTCTTGGTTATCTCTTTGAGCAACTCTTATGCTTTCTTAATGGTGTACTTGAGAAGTTGGGAGAGCACTCAAGTTAGAGTTTTTGGTTATCTCTTTGAGCAACTCTTGTGTTTTCTTAATGGTGTACTTGGGAAGTTGGGAGAACACTCAAGTTAGAGTTCTTGGTTATCTCTTTGAGCAATTCTTATGCTTTCTTAATGATGTACTTGAGAAGTTGGGAGAACACTCAAGTTAGAGTTCTTGGTTATCTCTTTGAGCAACTCTTATGCTTTCTTAATGATGTACTTGAGAAGTTGGGAGAACACTCAAGTTAGAGTTCTTGGTTATCTCTTTGAGCAACTCTTATGCTTTCTTAATGGTGTACTTGAGAAGTTGGGAGAGCACTCAAGTTAGAGTTTTTGGTTATCTCTTTGAGCAACTCTTGTGTTTTCTTAATGGTGTACTTGGGAAGTTGGGAGAACACTCAAATTAGAGTTCTTGGTTATCTCTTTGAGCAATTCTTATGCTTTCTTAATGATGTACTTGAGAAGTTCGGAGAACACTCAAGTTAGAGTTCTTGGTTATCTCTTCGAGCAACTCTTATGCTTTCTTTGTGTTCTCGCAACTTCTCGCGTGTATTCATAACTACATGGAGCACGTCCACGCATGATACATTTCTTATATATAGTTTTCTTCAATTTTCTTATTTTAAGACTTGGAAAGCGTTGATGGGTGTCGTTGAATGGAACAAAAAAGAAGATTTAGTTCACGATCAAGCTATTCGCCATTTGAAGGTGATCTTAACTTCATTCCCATGCATGCACTTATACTTTGCAGAAACGCAACATAAATTGTTTTTAATTATAATTTATTTACCTAAAAAGAACTTTTCTTATCTTTAGATCTATGCTCCATTGCTCGCTGCGTTTACAACCAGTTCTCAGTCAGAACTTCTGTTAATGGTGAAAATTCAGGTAATCAACATGCATATATGAAAATTTAAAGTGCAAATGAATCGAAAATTAAGTTTATCTTGTTTGAAAAAACTCTTAAAACAATTGAGGAATAACAACTTTCAACTCTTCCATATTTCACTCAGTTCTTGAGATATTTAGACTGATGTGATATTTAAATGAGCTGATATATGACGTAGCAAGTTGTACACAACATTAGAAAATTATGTATATCTTTCCAATATTATTAAAATAAATGACTCAAAACTTTGTAATTGCTACAGCTCATGAAACAAAACATTAAAGACAAGCTTCAAGTGATTTCGTTTAATAATCTTTAAGATATACAGGATTTTCCAATGTTGTGTACAACTTGCTACCTCATAGATTATCTCATTTGAATATTGCACCTAAGTCTAAATATCTCAAGAAGTAAGTTAAATATAGAATAGTTGTAAATTGTTATTCCTCATTGTTTTAAGAGTTCTTTCAAATAAGACAAACTTAATTTTCGATTCATTGGCACTTTAACATAAACTACATAAAGAGCCTTGGGAGATGGCGGTGTTAATCTTTGAAGTGGTTTTTCTTGACGTTTAAGAAATAGAAAACATTAAGTTATAGAAACACGAGTTGGAGTTTAGGAGAACGAGAAATTGTATGGTGGGAACATCTAGTTCTTTTATAAAATAACACTGAGGAAATAAGATAAGACTCTTTTATTAAAATGATGAAAATATACATTCTCCTTACTCACGCTAGACAGCGTCGTCGGCTGCTCAAATGAACATAAACGCTCTTAACTGTTAAGGTTGGGACACACGAGGCGACAAATTGCGGGGGCATGTCGCGGGACATTTCCCCTGTTGAGGGCACACGAGGGGATATGTCAGAAAAGGAAAAGGAAAATAAAATAACGTTATGTGATTGGTTTATTTTAATTTTGTCCCGGGACTAGTTGCACGAGCTGTTCATACGATGGGATTTTGTCCCCGCGACAAAGTTTTGCCTAGTACACACGACGGGATTTGTCCCAGCGACATGTCCCCGGGATTTGTCGCCTCGTGTGTCCTAACCTTTAAGAAAAGCATCCAATCTTCTCGTTTTTCTTTTTGTTGGCTGTCACAGAACATATTTATCGACATTTTAGCTGTTTGTGAGCAAAGGTTCGTCTTACAGTCCATTTTATAAAAATGGCGGGAAAAATCCATGTTTTCCATCGGGTTATAGGAACACGGCTTTCAGCCAATCAGCGCATGCCTTTTTAATTTGTTATTTTATAATAAAATATTATTGCTGCATGTAGTTTAAAGAGTGAGTGTCAACCGTGATGCATTGCACGCTCGGTCGGCCATTTTTCGAAGCAGAATAAATAATTAATCCTTGATATAAATGATTCATTTTGTCTTTTAATTGGAAGAGACATACCTTAGAAAGTAATTATTTCTGCATTTTTCACAAAACTCAACGTTTTCTTGACTTTCGTTTCGAATTATATCGGCCTTGACTGACGCAAAGCGTGAAAGACCAAGTGACGAGGTTCAAACAGGTTCCGAGTCGATGTATTTGGGTTGTGCATGAATAAGAAAGCCTCTAGGGTTTTCTGAGAAGACTCGGGCGAATTTCCGAAGTATTTACCACGTCAAGTTGGCAAGCAAGCACTTCAAAACACTTCGTTATGGTACGGAAAAGATAAACACGAACGCGCATTGCACGACGATTGACACTCACTCTTTAACCAGTATAAAATTACATTAATTTATTATTGTTTTAGGAATATTGTTACGACAATATGAACTTCATGAAAGTTTTCCAAAAGATTATTCTTCTCCTGTATAAGAGTGAGTACATATAAAGGGGATTTTACACGATGGCAAGAAGATAAATATGTTATTCACCGGATGGGAGGTCCGTATATAAAAATATTTGCCCGGGGTTTCAGAAAGTACACGAGGCCGCAGGCAGAGAGTCGTTTGTGAGACCGAGGGCAAATATTTTTCTTTACAGACCGACGAAAACGGTAAATAACATTTTTTAACAGTAAATAAAAAAATTTTATCATATAAGGTGAAAGACTTGAGTTACTTTAGTTCGGTAAAACTGCATTATTTGGATAAGGAAAGAAAAACAAACCAAAATACTTAGCTGAATCAAATTCTGTGTTAGTTTTCCATTTTCCAGTTAATAATAAAGGAAAAACCCGATAAAAAATTTCAGCATTTAGGATTTCGTAACCTTGGTCAGATATCGCAAAAAACCGCCCGCTCAGGTAGCCAATCAAATTGGAGAACAATAGCCTTAGAGTTGCTCGTTCAAAATACGAACAACGTTATGTTCTATTTATTATAAAATACTCACCAGTGAGCGTAGTGAACGAGTGAGATATTGTTCTTGCCAAGAGAACATAAAGTTATCAATCGTTGAGGTGCAGTGCAGTGCAGTGCAGTGCAGTGCAGTGCAGTGCACTAATGCAGTGTAGTGCACTAATGCAGTGTAGTGCACTAGTGCTAGTGCACTAGTGCACTAGTGCAGTTTTAATTCCTGGTAAAATATCATTCCCTATATAATAAATAGAGAATAATACATGTGCTGAATTATGAAATTTCTGTGCATACTTTAGCACGGGAAAAAGGCGTGAAGATGAAACTTTAGCTGATGATAATATCAATTTTATCAGAAAGTGTCAAAGATTATAAACATTTATAAAGCCCAAACATGAGCTCTTAATTATAGGTCCTAAGGGTAACGCATTTTAAACTTTTAATTGATTGTGTTGTTTTTAACCTGATTTCGTGTTCTCCACAGCTGATGTTCTTAGTGAAGATACAGTTATAAAGTGGTACAAAGGAGGTCATGCGGCCAAGGGGAAAAGTGTGTTTTTGGAACAAATGAAAAAAATGGTGGAATGGCTTCAAAGTGCAGAAGAAGGTTGGTGACGATAGCGAGACATATTTGCTAGAAACATGACCTTGAAGAAAACGGGTACCCTCAAGGTTTGATCGAAAGAGTAAAAAATTCTCCACCAATATAATATATATAATTTTCACATTTCACGCTGGTATCTAGATCATTATCTTGAAAACGTATGGCTGTATGTGGACGGGGATTAAGTGATATTCAAAGTGAATTGATAAACCTCTTTTAATATTTTACTTCTAAAACACTTTTTTCTTCCTTTAGAATCGGGGTCTGAAGACGAAGAGGATTGATTAGAAATAAATAAAGTGAACTGATGTATTCTTTGTA
Source organism: Chrysogorgia sp. JL179-B06 (assembly GCA_035772405.1). Taxonomy (NCBI): domain Eukaryota; kingdom Metazoa; phylum Cnidaria; class Anthozoa; order Scleralcyonacea; family Chrysogorgiidae; genus Chrysogorgia; species Chrysogorgia sp. JL179-B06. The sequence continues at coordinate 5,271,501 of JAYKKM010000391.1, forward strand.
TATTATACAAATAAAACACAATAAACATTTTAAATCTTAAAGTCCGCATTTACTATATCCTTAGCTTACTGAATACTTATTTGATATACTTGTACGCAAAAACCCTATGTGTTCTTTAGGTAATGTTTTGATCTTTATGGCAACGTTTGTGTTCTTTAGGGCAATGTATTTGATCTTTGTATTCTTTAAGGCAATGTATTTGATCTTTAGGGCAACGTTTGTGTTCTTTAGGGTAATGTATTTGATCTTTAGGGCAACGTATGTGTTCTGTAGGGCAATGTATTTGCTCTTTGCAACGTATGTGCAATTTATTACACCCTCACATATAATCCACCAATCAATTGTCTCTATTAGCATCACGCGGCAGCCCAATATTTTGCGATGTAGGACAGCTACATATTGGGCAGTAATCTTTTGACTGTTTATGACTTTATCTTTATGTTAAGATATTTTGTTCGATATAATAAAACACCTATTGGATTCATCTTCGCCCAATATTACAAACTTCGGTCTCCCCCAATATTGAATTCTCGACTTAAATATTTTGTAATATTGGGCTCATAGGAATCCAATAAGTAATAGTATTTGCTTTGTGTTCTTTAGGGCAACGTATGTGTTATTTCGGGCAACGTATGTGTTCTTTAGGGCAACGTATGTGTTATTTAGGGCAATGTATTTGTTCACCTATGTGTTCTTTAGGGCAATGTATTTGATCTGTGTTATTTAGGGCAACGTTTGTGCTCTATAGGGCAATGTATTTGATCTTTAAGGCACCGTATGTGTTCTTTAGGGCAACGTATATTTTTTAGGGCAATGTATGTTATTTTCAACGTATGTGTTTTTTAGGGCAACGTATGTGTTTTTTAGGGCAACGTATGTGTTTTTTAGGGCAACGTATGTGTTATTTAGGGCAATGTATTTGATCTTTAGGGCAACGTATGTGTTATTTAGCCTTGGGCAATGTATGTGTTCATGATCTTTATGTGCTAGTCAATTGAAACTATACGGACCCTGGCCCTGGGACTATGCGGGATTTTAACATTTCACGAGTGTTAAAAACCCGGCTCAAAAATACCGTTCAGTTGTTAAAATACCCAAGCATAAAGATTTAGTTTTCCCTGATTAAGTTTAATATTCTTACAACAAACAGAACACAAAAAAATGTTAAGGCTTTCTATTTGTTTTGCTCATTTCGTCTTTTAATAACTGTTTTTTCATTTTTTGCGCTTAGGCTTGCACTTCGGACAGAACCACGAACCCTTTGGTGGATCTTTCAAACCTCGTCGAGAATGTGAAACCAGCAATAATAGTCTAATTGTAAAAAGCATAACAAAAGTTTGAATTTAATAGTAGGATTTCCTTTTTCATCAGCTTTTTCGTCTGATCATGCTAAATCGATTAGTTCCCAGACTATACGAGTGTTAAATCCCGGCTACACCATTCCCGCTTTTTCATGTCAGTGTTAAAATCCCGGCTACCAAAAGATCGATGTTAATTTGCTAAAACCTTGTATATCCCCGGCAAAGTCCCGGGGTCCGGGTTTTCAATTGACTAGTACATTAGGGCAATGTATTTGTTCTTCAGGGCAACGTATTTGGTCTTTCCCCCCAGAACATTTTTGAATTCTAAGGCTCCGAAACGTATTTCATTAACAACACATTTTAAAATCCCAATCACATGCTCTTTTTATTAAAGTTTTCCCATTTCCAGTGAGGAAATCCCTAAGAATCCCAGTGCTAAGTGCCCTTCAGGACCCTCTTTTATATGCCAATAGCGTTCCGTCGAGATGACGTCAGTATCGATGTTTGTCCGCTTTTACCCATAATTCTTGCGGCCATAACAAAAGAAAATAGCTAATTTGCAATAATTTGCGAGTCAAATTTGGTTTGTTTGTCCGCTTTTTGAGCTATTAATAGCAGCCAGACTCTACGCTATTAGACTTTCTGACCTCGTTACAAGCTAAGATTCTTTGGAATTAGACACACGAACGAGGTCAGAAAGGCTAATTTAAAAGAATATTTAATTTGGGTGCCATTATGAAAGAGGTCTATTTCCTGCATTTTGAAGGTGAAGGCTAAAAGGGATCACTCAAAAGGACCTCATTTTCAATAACTAGTCTAATCCCAATAATAATCCTAACCCAACCTTGATCCTAACCTAACGACAAATAAAGACCAAACAAAAACAGAAAGGTCCTTTTGAGTCATAAACAATGACAAACCATATTTTTTAGTCCATCTCATCATTGAATTGAATATTAACCATAATTACGCAGGCTACTGTGGTAGCCAGTCTTAAAATGGGTCTGTTTATTATTTTTTGTAGTGTCGCGAAATGGCAATTGTTGCATCATCGATCCCGATAGGCTTTGCGAAACTGAAACCACTGATTTACTCATCTGGTCACCGCTTCACTGAAAATATCACTGGAAAAACGAAGCCTCTTCCATACTATGTAAATAATATATAATTTCTTTGGAAATAGACTGTAATTCCAATTTACATACTAATTGTAGTTTGACATACTATGTAAATTGCATGGCTTTGTAAAAATTTTGTAAACTGTTTGTAAATTCACAAGGTTTCTCCTAATTGTTAAACTGTTTGTCAATAGTTTGTATCTAGTTTGTAAATTACTGGGATTTGTTTGTAAAGAGTTTGTAAATTACTGTGAAGTTGTTTGTGAAATACGTGCAACTTATTTCAAGTTTAACGTCCTTGAAAACCCTGCCGGCAGATTACAAACGTATTTGAATTCCTGACATAATCGAAAATTAAATCCGATTTTACATACATTTTTTTATCAGGGCAACGACAATATTTCAGCAAATTTTTACAAACTGTTTACAAATAAGTTGGCAGTAATTTACAAACTATTTACAAATAAGTTCCCAGTAATTTACAAACTATTAACAAATAAGTTGCCAGTAATTTACAAACTATTTACAAATAAGTTGCTAGTAATTTACAAACTATTTACAAATAAGTTGCTAGTAATTTACAAACTATTTACAAATAAGTTGCTAGTAATTTACAAACTATTTACAAATAAGTTGCTAGTAATTTACAAACTATTTACAAATAAGTTGCTAGTAATTTACAAACTATTTACAAATAAGTTGCTAGTAATTTACAAACTATTTACAAATAAGTTGCTAGTAATTTACAAACTATTTACAAATAAGTTGCTAGTAATTTACAAACTATTTACAAATAAGTTGCCAGTAATTTATAAACTATTAACAAATAAGTTGCCAGTAATTTACAAACTATTTACAAATAAGTTGCCAGTAATTTACAAACTATTAACAAATAAGTTGCCAGTAATTTACAAACTATTTACAAATAAGTTGCTAGTAATTTACAAACTATTTACAAATAAGTTGCTAGTAATTTACAAACTATTTACAAATAAGTTGCTAGCAATTTACAAACTATTTACAAATAAGTTGCTAGTAATTTACAAACTATTAACAAATAAGTTGCTAGCAATTTACAAACTATTTACAAATAAGTTGCTAGTAATTTACAAATTATTTACAAATAAGTTGCTAGTAATTTACAAACTATTTACAAATAAGTTGCTAGTAATTTACAAACTATTTACAAATAAGTTGCTAGTAATTTACAAACTATTTACAAATAAGTTGCTAGTAATTTACAAACTATTTACAAATAAGTTGCTAGTAATTTACAAACTATTTACAAATAAGTTGCTAGTAATTTACAAACTATTTACAAATAAGTTGCCAGTAATTTATAAACTATTAACAAATAAGTTGCCAGTAATTTACAAACTATTTACAAATAAGTTGCCAGTAATTTACAAACTATTAACAAATAAGTTGCCAGTAATTTACAAACTATTTACAAATAAGTTGCTAGTAATTTACAAACTATTTACAAATAAGTTGCTAGTAATTTACAAACTATTTACAAATAAGTTGCTAGCAATTTACAAACTATTTACAAATAAGTTGCTAGTAATTTACAAACTATTAACAAATAAGTTGCTAGCAATTTACAAACTATTTACAAATAAGTTGCTAGTAATTTACAAATTATTTACAAATAAGTTGCTAGTAATTTACAAACTATTTACAAATAAGTTGCTAGTAATTTACAAACTATTTACAAATAAGTTGCTAGTAATTTACAAACTATTTACAAATAAGTTGCCAGTAATTTACAAACTATTTACAAATAAGTTGCCAGTAATTTACAAACTATTTACAAATAAGTTGCTAGTAATTTACAAACTATTAACAAATAAGTTGCCAGTAATTTACAAACTATTTACAAATAAGTTGCCAGTAATTTACAAACTATTTACAAATAAGTTGCTGGTAATTTACAAACTATTTACAAATAAGTTGCTAGTAATTTACAAACTATTTACAAATAAGTTGCTAGTAATTTACAAACTATTTACAAATAAGTTGCTAGTAATTTACAAACTATTTACAAATAAGTTGCTAGCAATTTACAAACTATTTACAAATAAGTTGCTAGCAATTTACAAACTATTTACAAATAAGTTGCTAGTAATTTACAAACTATTTACAAATAAGTTGCTAGTAATTTACAAACTATTTACAAATAAGTTGCTAGCAATTTACAAACTATTTACAAATAAGTTGCTAGCAATTTACAAATTATTTACAAATAAGTTCCCAGTAATTTACAAACTATTTACAAATAAGTTGCTAGTAATTTACAAACTATTTACAAATAAGTTGCTAGTAATTTACAAACTATTTACAAATAAGTTGCTAGTAATTTACAAACTATTTACAAATAAGTTCCCAGTAATTTACAAACTATTAACAAATAAGTTGCCAGTAATTTACAAACTATTTACAAATAAGTTGCTAGTAATTTACAAACTATTTACAAATAAGTTGCTAGTAATTTACAAACTATTTACAAATAAGTTGCCAGTAATTTACAAACTATTTACAAATAAGTTGCCAGTAATTTACAAACTATTTACAAATAAGTTGCTAGTAATTTACAAACTATTTACAAATAAGTTGCTAGTAATTTACAAACTATTTACAAATAAGTTGCTAGTAATTTACAAACTATTTACAAATAAGTTGCTAGTAATTTACAAACTATTTACAAATAAGTTGCTAGTAATTTACAAACTATTAACAAATAAGTTTCCAGTAATTTACAAACTATTTACAAATAAGTTGCTAGTAATTTACAAACTATTTACAAATAAGTTGCTAGTAATTTACAAACTATTTACAAATAAGTTGCCAGTAATTTATAAACTATTAACAAATAAGTTGCCAGTAATTTACAAACTATTTACAAATAAGTTGCCAGTAATTTACAAACTATTAACAAATAAGTTGCCAGTAATTTACAAACTATTTACAAATAAGTTGCTAGTAATTTACAAACTATTTACAAATAAGTTGCTAGTAATTTACAAACTATTTACAAATAAGTTGCTAGCAATTTACAAACTATTTACAAATAAGTTGCTAGTAATTTACAAACTATTAACAAATAAGTTGCTAGCAATTTACAAACTATTTACAAATAAGTTGCTAGTAATTTACAAATTATTTACAAATAAGTTGCTAGTAATTTACAAACTATTTACAAATAAGTTGCTAGTAATTTACAAACTATTTACAAATAAGTTGCTAGTAATTTACAAACTATTTACAAATAAGTTGCCAGTAATTTACAAACTATTAACAAATAAGTTGCCAGTAATTTACAAACTATTTACAAATAAGTTGCTAGTAATTTACAAACTATTAACAAATAAGTTGCCAGTAATTTACAAACTATTTACAAATAAGTTGCCAGTAATTTACAAACTATTTACAAATAAGTTGCTGGTAATTTACAAACTATTTACAAATAAGTTGCTAGTAATTTACAAACTATTTACAAATAAGTTGCTAGTAATTTACAAACTATTTACAAATAAGTTGCTAGTAATTTACAAACTATTTACAAATAAGTTGCTAGCAATTTACAAACTATTTACAAATAAGTTGCTAGCAATTTACAAATTATTTACAAATAAGTTCCCAGTAATTTAGAAACTATTTACAAATAAGTTGCTAGTAATTTACAAACTATTTACAAATAAGTTGCTAGTAATTTACAAACTATTTACAAATAAGTTGCTAGTAATTTACAAACTATTTACAAATAAGTTGCTAGTAATTTACAAACTATTTACAAATAAGTTCCCAGTAATTTACAAACTATTAACAAATAAGTTGCCAGTAATTTACAAACTATTTACAAATAAGTTGCTAGTAATTTACAAACTATTTACAAATAAGTTGCTAGCAATTTACAAACTATTTACAAATAAGTTGCTAGTAATTTACAAACTATTAACAAATAAGTTGCTAGCAATTTACAAACTATTTACAAATAAGTTGCTAGTAATTTACAAATTATTTACAAATAAGTTGCTAGTAATTTACAAACTATTTACAAATAAGTTGCTAGTAATTTACAAACTATTTACAAATAAGTTGCTAGTAATTTACAAACTATTTACAAATAAGTTGCCAGTAATTTACAAACTATTAACAAATAAGTTGCCAGTAATTTACAAACTATTTACAAATAAGTTGCTAGTAATTTACAAACTATTAACAAATAAGTTGCCAGTAATTTACAAACTATTTACAAATAAGTTGCCAGTAATTTACAAACTATTTACAAATAAGTTGCTGGTAATTTACAAACTATTTACAAATAAGTTGCTAGTAATTTACAAACTATTTACAAATAAGTTCCTAGTAATTTACAAACTATTTACAAATAAGTTGCTAGTAATTTACAAACTATTTACAAATAAGTTGCTAGCAATTTACAAACTATTTACAAATAAGTTGCTAGCAATTTACAAATTATTTACAAATAAGTTCCCAGTAATTTACAAACTATTTACAAATAAGTTGCTAGTAATTTACAAACTATTTACAAATAAGTTGCTAGTAATTTACAAACTATTTACAAATAAGTTGCTAGTAATTTACAAACTATTTACAAATAAGTTGCCAGTAATTTACAAACTATTAACAAATAAGTTGCCAGTAATTTACAAACTATTTACAAATAAGTTGCTAGTAATTTACAAACTATTAACAAATAAGTTGCCAGTAATTTACAAACTATTTACAAATAAGTTGCCAGTAATTTACAAACTATTTACAAATAAGTTGCTGGTAATTTACAAACTATTTACAAATAAGTTGCTAGTAATTTACAAACTATTTACAAATAAGTTGCTAGTAATTTACAAACTATTTACAAATAAGTTGCTAGTAATTTACAAACTATTTACAAATAAGTTGCTAGCAATTTACAAACTATTTACAAATAAGTTGCTAGCAATTTACAAATTATTTACAAATAAGTTCCCAGTAATTTACAAACTATTTACAAATAAGTTGCTAGTAATTTACAAACTATTTACAAATAAGTTGCTAGTAATTTACAAACTATTTACAAATAAGTTGCTAGTAATTTACAAACTATTTACAAATAAGTTGCTAGTAATTTACAAACTATTTACAAATAAGTTCCCAGTAATTTACAAACTATTAACAAATAAGTTGCCAGTAATTTACAAACTATTTACAAATAAGTTGCTAGTAATTTACAAACTATTTACAAATAAGTTGCTAGTAATTTACAAACTATTTACAAATAAGTTGCCAGTAATTTACAAACTATTTACAAATAAGTTGCTAGTAATTTACAAACTATTAACAAATAAGTTGCTAGCAATTTACAAACTATTTACAAATAAGTTGCTAGTAATTTACAAATTATTTACAAATAAGTTGCTAGTAATTTACAAACTATTTACAAATAAGTTGCTAGTAATTTACAAACTATTTACAAATAAGTTGCTAGTAATTTACAAACTATTTACAAATAAGTTGCCAGTAATTTACAAACTATTAACAAATAAGTTGCCAGTAATTTACAAACTATTTACAAATAAGTTGCTAGTAATTTACAAACTATTAACAAATAAGTTGCCAGTAATTTACAAACTATTTACAAATAAGTTGCCAGTAATTTACAAACTATTTACAAATAAGTTGCTGGTAATTTACAAACTATTTACAAATAAGTTGCTAGTAATTTACAAACTATTTACAAATAAGTTGCTAGTAATTTACAAACTATTTACAAATAAGTTGCTAGTAATTTACAAACTATTTACAAATAAGTTGCTAGCAATTTACAAACTATTTACAAATAAGTTGCTAGCAATTTACAAATTATTTACAAATAAGTTCCCAGTAATTTAGAAACTATTTACAAATAAGTTGCTAGTAATTTACAAACTATTTACAAATAAGTTGCTAGTAATTTACAAACTATTTACAAATAAGTTGCTAGTAATTTACAAACTATTTACAAATAAGTTGCTAGTAATTTACAAACTATTTACAAATAAGTTCCCAGTAATTTACAAACTATTAACAAATAAGTTGCCAGTAATTTACAAACTATTTACAAATAAGTTGCTAGTAATTTACAAACTATTTACAAATAAGTTGCTAGCAATTTACAAACTATTTACAAATAAGTTGCTAGTAATTTACAAACTATTAACAAATAAGTTGCTAGCAATTTACAAACTATTTACAAATAAGTTGCTAGTAATTTACAAATTATTTACAAATAAGTTGCTAGTAATTTACAAACTATTTACAAATAAGTTGCTAGTAATTTACAAACTATTTACAAATAAGTTGCTAGTAATTTACAAACTATTTACAAATAAGTTGCCAGTAATTTACAAACTATTAACAAATAAGTTGCCAGTAATTTACAAACTATTTACAAATAAGTTGCTAGTAATTTACAAACTATTAACAAATAAGTTGCCAGTAATTTACAAACTATTTACAAATAAGTTGCCAGTAATTTACAAACTATTTACAAATAAGTTGCTGGTAATTTACAAACTATTTACAAATAAGTTGCTAGTAATTTACAAACTATTTACAAATAAGTTGCTAGTAATTTACAAACTATTTACAAATAAGTTGCTAGTAATTTACAAACTATTTACAAATAAGTTGCTAGCAATTTACAAACTATTTACAAATAAGTTGCTAGCAATTTACAAATTATTTACAAATAAGTTCCCAGTAATTTACAAACTATTTACAAATAAGTTGCTAGTAATTTACAAACTATTTACAAATAAGTTGCTAGTAATTTACAAACTATTTACAAATAAGTTGCCAGTAATTTACAAACTATTAACAAATAAGTTGCCAGTAATTTACAAACTATTTACAAATAAGTTGCTAGTAATTTACAAACTATTTACAAATAAGTTGCTAGTAATTTACAAACTATTTACAAATAAGTTGCTAGTAATTTACAAACTATTTACAAATAAGTTGCTAGCAATTTACAAACTATTTACAAATAAGTTGCTAGCAATTTACAAATTATTTACAAATAAGTTCCCAGTAATTTACAAACTATTTACAAATAAGTTGCTAGTAATTTACAAACTATTTACAAATAAGTTGCTAGTAATTTACAAACTATTTACAAATAAGTTGCTAGTAATTTACAAACTATTTACAAATAAGTTGCTAGTAATTTACAAACTATTTACAAATAAGTTCCCAGTAATTTACAAACTATTAACAAATAAGTTGCCAGTAATTTACAAACTATTTACAAATAAGTTGCTAGTAATTTACAAACTATTTACAAATAAGTTGCTAGTAATTTACAAACTATTTACAAATAAGTTGCCAGTAATTTACAAACTATTTACAAATAAGTTGCTAGTAATTTACAAACTATTTACAAATAAGTTGCTAGTAATTTACAAACTATTTACAAATAAGTTGCTAGTAATTTACAAACTATTTACAAATAAGTTGCTAGTAATTTACAAACTATTTACAAATAAGTTGCTAGTAATTTACAAACTATTAACAAATAAGTTTCCAGTAATTTACAAACTATTTACAAATAAGTTGCTAGTAATTTACAAACTATTTACAAATAAGTTGCTAGTAATTCACAAACTATTTACAAATAAGTTGCTAGTAATTTACAAACTATTAACAAATAAGTTCCCAGTAATTTATAAACTATTAACAAATAAGTTGCCAGTAATTTATAAACTATTAAGAAATAAGTTGCCATATTTTATAAACTATTAACAAATAAGTTGCATGTATTTTACAAACTATTTACAAATAAGTTGCCAATAATTTACAAAATATTTACAAATTGGCAGTAGTTTACAAACTATTTACAAATAAGTTGCACGTATTTCACAAACAATTTCCCAGTAATTTACAAACTAGATACAAACTATTGACAAACAGTTTAACAAGTATTAGGAGAAACCTTGTGAATTTACAAACAGTTTACAAAATTTTTACGAAGAAGGCATGCAATTTACATAGTATGTCAAACTACAATTAGTATGTAAATTGGATTTACATATTACAGATTTACATAAGAAATTACATATTATTTACATAGTATGGAAGAGGCTTCGTTTTTCCAGTGTATTTCATGTGGCTGGCAAGTATCTTGATCTTATATATACGCTCACAATCCTTACAATCGCACACGCCGATCGCTTTCGAAACGGGTTCAGGGTTGGTCTTCGATCTCGAGAACCATACGCTGAAAATGTGTACTAGATCAAATTATCTGCTTCCGTACGCTCGATTAAACTTAATATGAGACTCAACATATGAATGCTGTATGGAGATACGTTAACTGTTCTGAGGTAATGTCTCGAACAATTCCAAGCGTGACCATCCCCCCAGGCGTTTGACGGGCATTTGACATTTTGGCGTCAGAGCATTGCAAATGCCCCACCGTGGAGTCAGCTTAATTATACAAAAATAAATCCCCACTGTTGGGCTCTTGAAATAGATGCAAATTCCCCACCCACGGGCATATAATAAAAGTTTTCCAAATAAGAGCCAAGAAACCACAAACATCCCTCGAAATTTTCCAAAGCAATTGTGTCATCCGCCATCTTCTGAACTCAAACGTTTCGCAGACTACACATGGTGTACTAAATAAACATGGTTAAATAGCGGTAGGCATGTGATTTTTTGTCACTTGTTTACGTTTTAAATATGCACGTTCGTTTGGGGCTGCTACGTGTACCGGACACAGAATATTACATCATTGAAATATTTAGAGCAAAGGATCGGACTTCGTTCAATATGAAATGTGCGGTGTGCCAACGAATTTTGGAAATCACTGGCAACCATATCAAACTTTGTTGCCTGCGGAAGCAGTCGCCTATTACCTTGCGCCTGCACGCGTCACCGCTGACACACCCGCAAGGAAATAGGTGACGCGTGCAGGCGCAAGGTAATAGGCGGCTGCTTCCGCAGGCTACAAACTTTGTGACTATAGGATATGCATCAACTTTCTTTCAGCGGAGCGCCGAATACCCCACTTTATTTCCCCCACAAATACCCCACCCCGGGGAACGGGTGAGTCGGTAAATGCCCGTTGCCAAAGCCAAGTTGCTTTTCTCTTAAGAAAATAAGAACCTGTTTAAGAACCTAAATAGCCTAATTTTGCAGTAAACACCATTTATATAAGAACCTTTTTAGGCTAACTTGGAAAAATCTAGGTTCTTATATGCGGGATTTTACTGTATACAAATATCTGGCACCCATATACCATCAAGATCAAAGAGTAAAGAGTTTATTATTGTTTGCTGGTTTACCAGTGACGGTCTGTTCAGCCATGTTCTTTCCATTGTCCCTCAACCCCACAAATACACTGGCTCGCTAACCAAAACAGTAATTTGTCCTGATATTACATGAGGCAGGCTAGCCCACTTGCCAGACTGACTCACAAGCACACCATTTGCAAACTTTTACTTCGTTTGTACACTCATTTTTCGCTGGCTACATGGCTACATCTCTGTAGAACTACCAATCGTGGGTGGGAAGTAGAATAAAATAAAGACAAAAGGAATAAAAGATAACAAGTGAACGAAGTGCCGTTTATATTTTCTCTATTGATATGACACCTTCGCTAAAGTTTTTTTATCTATCTGGCATTTCTTCGCACTTCCTTATTTGCACAACAACTTCTCTAAATGTCTCTCAATGATAACCACGAATTACGTCACAGTAGTTAGTAGACCCATTCCCTTGAGCTTGGCCATGGTCCAAAATGGCGACGCTTTTCAAAATTTGAATCTCGATTTTCAAAATTTGAACATGCAGGACAGAGAAAATCAAGGATTAACTATCACTCACGAATATAATTTATTTAAAATAATTAGGGTTTAGGGTCACTTTAAAGTTCTATTTATCATTTTCTGTTGCTTGGATCACTTTCTCTTTGAAAATCTTTAATGCGTTCATCCATACTGGTTCCTCTTTCATCTAGTTAAACATAAAATAATTTACGGACTTTCAAGCAAACTACACTTACAATTGGTTACTTGATCAGCATTGCTAGCATGCAATTTTGCACGTAATCTTGGTAATTTTGCAGCACCCTTTGTAAATACATATATGTTATTTACCGGCTGATAAATGTTTAAATATTTCCTGAGGTCTCAAAACGGTAAATTATTTATTTATTTTTTTCCTTAATATCCTGGTTTGTTTTTTTGGTCGTCATCAGTATTTACTTTTTTTCGTCAAAGAAAATTGCGAGTTGTCTATTTTCGATTAAAAAACTCACTTATATGTCTTTCAATAGGCTCAATCTCGTTTGAGTTCATTTTCAAATGTTTTTAGAATATTTTACGAATTATAAAACGCATTTGAAAAAATGTTGAATGTTATTAGAAGTAATCAAATATTATATAATTGCGTTCAAAGCAAGTATATTAAAGAGGTGAATGGGATGTATAGGTCAAGAAATATGAAACATGAAATAAATATAAGAACTGAAGCTGAGAATTCGCATATGGAGATCTTTCTTATTTGTCATATACGAAGAGAAGGTATTTTATGATGGTGATCGCTAGAAAGTATACTTTAATATAAGGTTTCCGCGGAAAGACTGAAAACTAGTTGTTTGAGGGTTAGTAGGAAGGTTAGTATGAGGGTTTATTTCATGATCGAGTCGGTTTTCTTTGATGTACCGCGGGCTTTATCTAGCATAAAGACCATGAATAGCTCCAACCATTTGGTTTCAGACATGAAAGTCTGTGCCATCCTTCCCATCTCCGGTGGCAACGATAACCGCAAGCGGCAAGAGAAGCGTCTCATTTTTAAACTTGGCACCACACATCCTCTTGGTCTTAACGAACGTTTTTCTTTTATTTAATTTCCTAAAAGTTTTTTGTTATTTTAGTTTGCTTGGAACTTTTTATTATTAGCTCATGTACTTTAATTCCTTTTCAAGTCTTTGTTTCTATTATTATTGCCTAATCCCCTTGAATATTGGACCTGTCATTTCTCCCACCCCCCTCAGTCTGCTTATTGATCGAGTGTTAAAAATAGCAAATGATTTAACTTTTCCCATCTCATTAATTATTAGTTAGTTTATTTCCCGTGCATTTGATTGGCTACTTTCTACCTGTGACACCCTTTTGGCATATATATAAGCCCTATTTATTTTATTTTATCTCGTCTTATACTCTGATGAAGGGCTCCGCTCGAAACGTCAGTATCTCGTCACTAAATTCTTGGCAGTTTACCACCTTTTCACTTTGCTATATATTCAAAACACTGTCTACGCAGCACTCTACTTTTTTATGCTATATAATATATTTATGCTATAGTTCTCGGGCTTTATGCTATATAATATATTTATGCTATAGTTGTCGGGCTTTAAGCCCTCAGACTCCGCGCGTCCCGGGGCTTTATATAGCTTATTACATTGAGTCGGTTTCCTTTGATGTACCGCGGGATGTATGCGCCATACATCCCTATGAATACTAATAAGATAAGAAACGAAGAAAAAACTAGGAAAATCTTTGTCCAAAGTGGACAAAATCGATAAAACTTTGTTGGAAACCTCCTCAATGTAATAGTAAGACAAATAAACACCTCGAACGTCGGGATTTATGCGATATACAGCACTCGGACGCTACGCGTCCTCGGGGCTGTATGCCGCATAAATCCCTCGTTTTCGGTGTTTATCTATTACATAAAGCCCTCCTTCTCGCGATCTAACTCTTACATATTAGGGTGACGGTTAGTAAAAAATAGGTTTGAAAAAATAACCCAAAATCAAACCCTTATACTAACCCACACCCTATTATTAACCCTTGTACTAACCTTCGTACTAACCCTCGAACAACTAGTTTTCAGTCTTTCCGCGGAAACCTTATTTTAAAGTATACTTTCTAGCAATCACCATTCCAGCCAAAATACAAATGTAGTTCATATGAAAGATCTTACTGACTTTAGTTTATTTCCAAAGTCTCAGCATTCCTATCAATTTGGTTAAGAAGATATGGCTAGTTGAAAGTGAAAATTTGAGGATTTTGACGCCATATTGATGTTATGACGTCATTGAGTTATTCTTTATCGGCAGTGGAGTTGTTTTGATGGCGATCACATAGTGATAGCTTTTGTGAATGCTCTTTAGACGCATATTAGTCGAAATAAACAATTTAGTTCCTCATGCAGGAAAGTAGAGGAGCTTTCTTAGGCATAATACGAGATAGAATCACTCAGTGACGTAATATTTAATAAAAAATATGACGTCGAAATTGGACAAACTCTCCAATTCCACTAGCCATATCTTCTTAACTAAATTGATAGGAATGCTGAAACTTTGGAAATAAACTAAAGTCAGTAAGATCTTTCATATGAACTACATTTGTATTTTGGCTGGAGTATCCCTTTAAATAGTACATAACAAATTATAATTATATAACGAGTAATGCAATTTTAACATTTCAACATTGAACAAGGGTCTACCTTCGGCAATAAGGACAGATATGGAGCGAGTTTGTTTGCATAATTTTCACTGCTTTCTCTCGGCAGAAGGGAAGGTAAATGATCAATGGCAACAATGTCAAGGAATGGACTGTCTGACCTGTAGTGCAAAAAAATGTTCTCTTCATTTTTAGTATCACTACAGTATATAACACAGCCAAGAATTACTGATATATAGTGACTGCCGCATATAGGCAGTACATATATCAAGAAAACCAGAACATCATTGTAACTTTTGCTCTCCATTTGAGTCTTGGTAGCTCAATGGTTAGATCAATAGTTAGTGTTCATGGTTAGTGTCTCGCCGGCAATCAGAAGTTTACGAGAAACATTTTCTGAGGATTTGTGCTTGACGACTATCCATGTATCGTCTATCTACTCCAAGCTCCTATATTCACTAGATCAACATGTGTGTATATATACATACGTTTCATAACATATATTAGACACTTTCTCAAAGAAAACACGCTGTTTATTCCTCATAACAGAATAGACAACGAACAAGAAACGGGAAAATCAGTATACAGCCAGGTCTTAAGGTCTTAACAAGAACCAAAACAAATATTAAGTTATTAAAAGTGAGCAATATAATTTGTGACTAAAATAGCTAGCAAAGTTTGAATAAAAATATGTTTTTGTGCTCAAAAGCTTTAGAAACGTTTTGAAATGTAAACATTCCTTCAATTTGTATAACGTGTCCCTTCCTATTCGTTCGTTTGTCTGTGATTTGTTTGTTTGTTCTAATTTGTTTGTAACTTGTTTGTAACTTGTTTGTTTCTAATTTGTTTGTTTGTTTGTTTATTAGTCATTTGTTTGTTTATTAGTCATTTGTTTGTTTGTTTGTTTGTGTTTGTTTGTTCTAATTTGTTTGTAACTTATTTGTTTGTTTGTTTCTAATTTGTTTGTAACTTATTTGTTTGTTTGTTCTAATTTGTTTGTAACTTGTTTGTTTGTTTGTTTCTAATTTGTTTGTTTGTTTGTTTATTAGTCATTTGTTTGTTTATTAGTCATTTGTTTGTTTGTTTGTTTGTGTTTGTGTTTGTTTGTTTGTTCTAATTTGTTTGTAACTTATTTGTTTGTTTCTAATTTGTTTATTTGTTTATTAGTAATTTTTTTATTTGCTTGTAATATGTTTGTTTCTAATTTGTTTGTTTGTTTGTTTGTTTGCTGTTTGTTGATAATTTATTTGTTTATTTTTAATTTGTTTCTAATTTGTTTGTTTCTATAATTTGTTTGTTTATGTATTTTTGTTTGTTTATAAGTCCATAGTACAAATATCATGTGGGCTACAGATAGCGAAGTTTTGCTCAGTTCCTTGTGGGCTACAGATAGCGAAGTGTTGCTAAGTTGACTCTGTAGCTGAGTGACAGGCAGTGGTCCGAAATAACATTGTCGTTAGGTTAATTCTGAGGTTGCAACACAGTATAAAAAAATATTGTCATGGTAATTGTTTACCTAAAAGTTAGTCGATGCGTAGGATTTTGGAAGGTAGTGCATGAATGGTATATTGGTACTGGATTGAAAGGATTTGAACAATCACAACTGACATCTACCACGACACTGAGGCACCTTACAAAGAAAAAAGAGACAAAAGATGTGAAAAACCATAGACCTGGGTGTTGTTTTTTTACAAAGGAATTTAAAGACCTATCTAGACGATGCGATTTTGCTGGCGGATGCAATTATTTGTAGACGGAGCAATTCTTATTTATGATTGGCTGGTCAATGTTGCAAAACGTCCTTTACATTCTTGTCAGTAAATCACATACATTAAAACGACAATTGTAAAGAAACTAAATCGTATCGTGTTGATGGATCTTCAGGAGATTTCCTTTAATTATTGAGTTATTTAATATGTTGTACCCCATATGTCGATACCGATTCTCAGTTTTACCCTCCTCATAGAATCTAAATTTAAAATTTAAGAATCTAAATTTTCTCTACAGCTCGAAACATACCTTTGTGGAACATCCAACATTTCCAAAGTGACAAACGGCGGGATTTTCTAAAAAAATGTTTCTTAATAAAAACTAAAGTAAAACCTGGGCAAATGAGAGATACTTTGTGATGAAAACTACATTTACATTTCGACTACGGTTGAAATCTTAAATACTGCAGCAAATTAGATCAAATGAGTGATATAGTAATAATATGTAAAATATATCACTATACTATATGACTGTGACGTAGTTTTTGCCTAATAAGGCTAAGAGTACAGTGAAATCTGAGAGCGGAATACACACTAAATTCCGCGTATTCACTGTTCAATACCAGTTTTACAGGTTTGGAAGAGGTAAAATCTGCTTCACGAGGTTAATAGTGGTAGATATTTACCGACACTGAGGTGAATAATTGTTTTAGCATATATCAAAACAAGTTGATAAAAATTAGGGAAATTTTGGTTTAGTTTCATTAAAATGTAGCCAGGAATTGTCACGAAACGCAAGCTAAAGCTAAATTAGGGTGACGTTCCATATTTGGAGTTGTTTACCAGATTTGATAGCTGTACCTATAAAATAGAAAGCCTTTTCAAACTGGAGCAATTGACCAGTGGACTGTATCCCAAACGTAAGATTTAAATACTGTAAACAGAAAAATCTGATGACAAAAAATTACTGTTGGGTTCTGGGTAAGCGACAGTTGTTCTTTTCAAAACATGAAATCTAAAGGGTTTTCAGTACGATCAGTGTGTAAATGCTTCATGTTTTTATCGATTTCATGTTTTTTTATTGAATATTTCATTTATAATGGCGAAGGAAGCAAGAGACATAAGGAATGGGCTGTAGGATCACTTTAGTGCACGCATTTATAGCAGCTAGACTTGATAGTTGCTATAGGGGATAACAAGTCATGAAAGCGCGAAGATTAATCTTAAAAACGACATTTGTAAACGGTTTTTCTAATCTCGTGAAAAAGGATTATTAAAAGTAATTATTATTAAATAAGTCTACTGACTTACGCGCGAGAGGAAAATGTCATTGATAAAGATATCATGATTTAAAATCTCAGAGAAAGGTCCCCCTTGTTTTGTTTCTTCAAGGTCCCACTTGGTTATATATTCACTAAAAGATGTAAAAAGGAGAGATTAGAACATTTTTCAAAACGATATACAAGAAATTATTTTGAAGAGGACTTAACAGCAAAAGAAAGGCTTAATTGAGAGTGGTTTTTATATAGAGGGACATAATAGATTGATGGCGCTTAATAGAGGGAGGGGACTTAATATAAAGAGGAGCGTAATAAAAAGACGGGGCTTGATGTATAGGGGTGGCTTAATAAAGAGAGGGGGCTTAATAAAGTCTTAATAGTGAGGGGGCTTGATGTAGAGAGGGGGCTTAATAAAGAGAGGGAGCTTACTAGAGAGTAGCTTAATAAAGTGAGTGCTTAATAGAGAGAGGGATTAATAAAGAGGGGGCTTGATGTAGAGAGGGGATTTAATAGAGAGGGCTTAATAGAGAGAGGGGCCTTAATAAAGTCTGAATAGTGAGGGGGGCTTGATGTAGAGAGGGGGCGTAATAAAGAGAGGGAGCTTACTAGAGAGTAGCTTAATAAAGTGAGTGCTTGATGTAGAGAGGGTGCTTAATAGAGAGGCGTGGCTTGATGTAGAGAGGGGATTTAATAGAGGGGCTTAATAAAGAGAGGGAGCTTACTAGAGAGTAGCTTAATAAAGTGAGTGCTTAATAGAGAGGGATTAATAAAGAGGAGGCTCGATGTAGAGGGGATTTAATAGAGAGGGCTTAATAGAGAGAGGGGGCTTAATAAAGTCTTAATAGTGAGGGGGGCTTGATGTAGAGAGGGGGCTTAATAAAGAGAGCGAGCTTACTAGAGAGTAGCTTAATAAAGTGAGTGCTTAATAGAGAGAGAGGGATTTAATAAAAAGGGGGCTTGATTTAGAGAGGGGATTTAATAGAGAGGGCTTAATAGAGAGAGGGGGCTTAATAGAGAGGGGGGCTTGATGCAGAGAGGGGATTTAATAGAGAGGGTTTAATAGAGAGAGGGGGCTTAATAGAGAGACTTAATAGAGAGAGGGGTTTTAATAGAGAGAGGGAGTTTAATAGAGAGGGCTCAATAGAGAGAGGGGGCTTGATGTAGAAGGGATTTAATAGAGAGGGTTTAATACAGAGAGGGGGCTTAATGTAGAGAGGGGGTTTCATAGAGAAAGAGGGCTTAATAGAGAAAGAGGGCTTAATAGAGAGGGGGCTTAGAGGGGGCTTAATAGAGAGGGGCTTAATAGAGAGGGGCTTAATAGAGAGAGAGGGGGCTTAAAAGAGGGGCTTAATAGAGAGGGGTTGTAATAGAGAGAGGGGGCTTAATAGAGAGAGGGGGTTTAATAGAGAGGGGGCTTGATGTAGAGAGGGGGCTTAATAGAGAGAGCGGGCTTAATAGAGAGAGGGGTTTTAATAGAGAGGGGGGCTTAATAGAGAGGGGGGCTTAATAGAGAGAGGGGGCTTAATAGAGAGGAGGTTTAATAGAGAGGGTGCTTAATAGAGAGAGGGGGCTTGATGTAGAGAGGGGGCTTAATAGAGAGAGGGGGCTAATAGAGAGAGGACTTAATGGAGAGAGGGGGCTTAATAGAGAGATAGGGGGCTTGATGTAGAGAGAAGGCTTAATAGAGAGAGAGAAAATTTATTTAAACTCGGAATCTCGATCAATTTACATTGCTTTTCACGAGAATACAAAAGATACTTAGTACTTACAACATGTAAATAGACTAAATACATTAGGAACTGAATGATGATAATTTATGTTTAAAATATGTTAAAGTATTTTAATAGAGTGAGGGGGCTTAATAGAGATGGTGCTTAATAGAGAGAGGAGGCTTAATGGAGAGGGGGTTTAATAGAGAGGGGGTTTAATAGAGAGGGTCTTAATAGAGAGATGGGGCTTACTAGAGAGGGGGTTTAATAGAGAGGGTGCTTAAAGTGCCCATAACCTCAAAATGTTTTATTGTCTTGTTTGGAAGAACTTTTAAAATGATAAAGTAACTTCTTTTGAAGATTTTCGTTTCTTTGCTTTCTTTTTGAGATATATCAGTTTGTTTGATATGCAAATGTCTGGAATTTCGTCACACATGTATAATGACTTATTGGAGAAATGTGTATATCTCTTTCAATCTCGAACGAAATCCTTTAAAATCAAGAAGTTTGGTGTTGTGGAAGAAACGCACACACGTGTTATTCACACTTTAGTGCTTTTATTTCATGAACGCAAAGATATATAACATTCTCTGATAACTCATTATGCATGTGTGACGAAATTCCAGATATTTGCATATCAAACAAACTGATATATCTCACAAAGAAAGAGAAGTGAAAATCTTCAAAAGAAGTTACTTTATCATTTTAAAAGATCTTCCAAATAAGACAATAAAAAATGTTGAGGTGATGGGGCACTTTAGAGAGAGGGTACTTAATAGAGAGGGGGCTTAATAGAGAGGGGGTTTAATAGAGAGGGTGTTTAATAGAGAGAGGGGCTTAATAGAGAGAGGGGCTTAACGTAGAGAGGGGGCTTAATAGAGAGGGGGTTTAATAGAGAGGGTCTTAATAGAGAGTGGGCTTAATAGAGAGAGGGGGCTTAATAGAGAGAGGGGGCTTAATAGAGAGGGGGCTTAATAGAGAGAGGGGCTTAATAGTGAGAGGGGGTTTAATAGATAGGGTGCTTAATATAGAGAGTGGGCTTAATAGAGAGAGGGGGCTTAATAGAGAGAGGGGGCTTAATAGAGAGGGGGCTTAATAGAGAGAGGGGCTTAATAGTGAGAGGGGGTTTAATAGATAGGGTGCTTAATATAGAGGGGGGCTTAATAGAGAGAGAGGGGGTTTAATAGAGAGGGGGCTTAATAGAGAGAGGGGGCTTGATATAGAGGGGTTTAATAGAGAGAAGTTTAATAAAGTGAATACTTAAAGGGGGCTTGATGTAGAGAGGGTGCTTGATAGGAAGAGGGTGTTAATAGAGAGGGGACCTAATAGAGAAAGGCATCTAGATATAGAGGGGTTTAATGGAGAGAAGGAACTTAGTGTACCAAAGACGTACATTTTCCCTGCTTTATGCACAAGATATAAAATGTTGCAAGAAAATAAACTTGATGAGGACAGAGAAAACTATCTATAGAGGTCTTACACTACTTGATGCCAAAAAAACGTGAATAAAATAAAATGGTAAAGAAAGTTTTAGCCTCATTTCTAGCGGGCAGACGGATGAACGGACAGACGGACGGATGATGGTTCAAAAAATTGTTTCTGATTTAGTCTAGTAAAACATTCCAACCTAGGAATACCAAACTTCTCCAAGAATTCTACAGATGCGCGTCCACAATGGCCAAGTGCACCCATGACAATAATCTTTGGAAACGTTTCTCCAACTGCAACAAAAAAATTAAAGGTTTTTCTAATCTTACACAAGTCGACGACGGAGGTATATAAACAATCTAAATTTTAGCATTTAAAGGGATACTCCAGCCAAAATACAAATGTAGTTCATATGAAAGATCTTACTAACTTTAGTTTGTTTCCAAAATTTCAGCATCAATTTAGTTAAGAAGATATGGCTAGTCGAAATTAAATTTTAAATTAAATTTTAAATTAAATTTGGTTTTGAAAATATGACGTCATTGAGTTATTCTTTATCGGCAGTGGAGTTGTTTTGATGGCGATCACATAGTGATAGCTGTTGTGAATGCTCTTTGGACGGAAATTAGTCCAAATAAACTATTTAGTTCCTCGTGCAGGAAAACAGAGGAGCTTCTTAGGCATAATACGAGATAGAATCACTCAGTGACGTTATATTTGAGAAACAACATCGAAATTGGACAAACTCTGCAGCTTCAACTAGCCATATCTTCTTAACTTAATTGATTTGAACTATGTATTTTGTATTTGTATTTTGGCTGGAGTATCCCTTTCAGAGAAACCAAAGATAACTGATTAATACTTCATGTACGTTTTATGACTTCCAAAAAGATTCAATATTTCTAAAAGAACTAAATGACTGTTTGGAAGTTCATGTTAGGCAACAGCTTTCAAAGCTTCGTACATGTAGGTTGAAGACAACCTAAAAACGTGGAAATAAGTGTCGCTGCATGGAGAACGATGACAACGTTAGTACTTGGTTCCTCGTTTCAGACACTTTGTGCAAATATGCTACCGTAGAATTCCATAATTAGCGGTCTTTGTCACCTTTGAATTTAAAAGCCATCAGAACCCACTCGAGCATATTCACGTTGGAATCCCGAACGACAAGAAAGGTAAAATTGTTGTTTAAAATAAGGTAAGCGCGACTTTTTTCAAAAATGTGGAAAAAACACAAGACGACCATTTTCTACTTTGGGGGGGACCTAAAAGGCTTGATGCAAAGTTCCCAGATAAATTTACCTTTTTTAGAGACTTCTTCCATCTTCTCTTTCAAAGTGGAAATAAGCTGATCCTCTGACTCATATGATTCAATCTTTGGACATTTTTTATTAGGCCTGAAAAATCAATTTCGCTCACTCATGAGATACCCTGTTCAACACTCAAAATAAATTTAATAATAATAATAATAATAATAATAATTTTTTAATAATAATTTTAGTCAAAATATATTACATTCAAGGTAAAATTTGTTCAATATAGAATAGTTATTATTTCTTAAAATTTGCTGTCCGTATATTCAAACTATATTATATATAATTATTCACAATAAATTAATATAATAATAATTTAAAACTAAAGTCCAACTAATGTGTATCTATAATAATATAATAATATTGTTAAATAATATAAGATTATCTAACTAACTAACTAACTAACTAACTAACTAACTAACTAACTAACTAACTAACTAACTAACTAACTAACTAACTAACTAACTAATAATAATAAAAATTTACAAAACTAATGAATTCTTGCCATCACGGTCTCTACATCTAAATCTATGTCTTTAATGTTGCATTGTACTCTTCTGAGTGTTCTCGAGCCTCTTAGATAAAACAAGGCAGATCTAAGGATGGAAAATGAGATCTTTGCTCTTATCCACGATATTGTGTGTGAGTATACCTCTCCTTTCTTGATTGCTATCAACTCAGCAAGTCGGCTATGATATCGTAGGCATTCCTCTCCCATTCCTCCAGTTGTAGTAAAAATGAGTGGTGTGAAAGTTCCTTGCTCAATCTCCGTTACTCTTGCCATACATGCGTTTCTTCTCATTCTCGTGCCTTCGGTAGATTTGTTGGGGAGTGAGCTGCGTTTGGACAAACCCGGACATCAAAAAATGCAGAATTTGGTCTTTCCCAAAAGAGTGGGTTCAATCTCAACGTCTTTGCATACCATACGATGTTTCAAACCATAGGTAAAAACGGCGTAACATGCTTGAGGTTGTGATATTGCAAATTCCGCTAATTTTGTTATCTCCTTTACCCATTCTTCTACTTTTCCGTCAACATATTCAGATAGATATGATCTTGACTGCCTCCTCCACAGGCTCTTAATCGGCAGTGGACAGGCGGGGCGGCGCAGGCTGGCAATAGAGTGCCAGCAATGGTTGATGGGAAGGTGATAAAAAGCATTGGTTGATGGGAAGGCGATAAATGACAATTTTAGAGCCTGCGAAATCGTGTGTCGAAACTCTGCAAATTTGATCGAGATATTGCAAATTGGCTTTGGAAATGGCGAAGACGCGAAGTCGCTTGACAAACTTGCAGCTAGAGACGGGAAATACGCCGATGCCATATTGGTCTATATAAATAGCTCTTTGTAGGTGAAAACCACGTGTGATTATCGTATTCGAGTATTAAATAACAGTGCACGAGTGTTTATATTAAACGGCGATATACCGCCGAGTGTTTTACCAGCTTCTCGAGTGCCGTTATAACGGCATATATTGTATTTTATAATCGATATATACACTGTAAAGTTGGAAATCATTCAAACTCAGGTACGTCGGTAGTAATAGCACATAGCAACATAATATAATATAATATAATACATCACCCACCCTTGTTAACAGCTTTTTATGACAACGTTACGCCTCCATAGTTATGCAATTTAAACTATATTTTGTCAGTGTTTGACCTGGAATAATTTACTATATCCTGCATATTTCCTCTACAAAGCATATTAATATTCATATAAAGCAAAAGTGTACTGGTATTTTGGCAATTATAGCGCGTATATGTTCACGCGAATAATTTAAAAATTGTCATGGAACTATAGTATTTTACCTATAAATCTTTAATTTAAACGCCATCGACAAGTATTTTATATTGTCAGACCAATATTGCGTTGGCGCAATTCCTGTCTCTAGCTGCAAATCCCATTCGCTGATCTCTATATAGAGATTACTCAAATTAGTGGCCATTACAGAGAACTCCATTTTGGATGCAGGATTTCCCAGTCGCTTCTCGCTCTCTCCCCTTCCCGTCGTTCCTCGCGCGCCTTCATCTTAAATTTCCGCAATTTCCGCGCGCCGGCTCTCGTAATTTGTACGCGAGCGACTGGGGACGAGACAGTGATCTAGATCCTACTACCGCTCCCAAGTAATTTTTCCCTTGTGTGGTGATGTTAATGGCTGTATCTTGAAAGGCCTCCTTTGCTAATTCTTCTTTCTCTGGTTTGACAATCAGCCAGCATTTCTTGTCATTTGGATAATAACTATAGTCAGGACCAATATCCGATAAGGTATTCCACCACTGCTTTATTTCTGTTATAGTTCCTGCTCCACTCGCGTCATCGGCGTACCAGCATTGCTTTGTGTGACTTGTACCTTTCAAATATGAAATTAGTGGCCATGGATAATGGATCTCATTGCGTCATGCCTTCTGACGATTTTAGCTCTTTGCCACCAACGATAAACAATCGCGATGGCAGTCGGTATGTATTCGTCGCGTAGGTTCCAATAGTGGGGCAGAGCACTCTTATATTATGCAGAACAGCAGCTCTATTCAGGGTATTAAAGGCGTTGGAAGCATCGATAAGCAGGACTGCATCTGTGTCATCTGCTTCGAATATATTGCGCATTGCGTGGATTGCTGCCTCGCTACCTGATGCTTGACCGGCGCAAACCTGGAGTGAACCACTGGCTTCGATCACATCTTGCTTAAAATCGGTCTAACTGCACCTCCTCCTTTGTCTAGCGGAATTAAACGACTTGTTAATATTGATTCAATAGAAGTTGGATCAACATGTTTTGTACACAAAGCCCTTCAAAGGGTGGCTAGTGCCTCACAGAGCCTTGTAGAGGATTGCTTGAACGATTTACAGGCAAGTATTCTCTTAAAGCCATTTGCATCAATCCCTGATGGACCACCAGACCCTTTCGTTCTCAGGGCAGCTTCTCTTATCATTTCTGCATTTATTCCGATGTATATGCTTTCCGGTATTTCTTCTACAGGACCATGAAGTATTACTTCAGGCTTTGCTTCTTGTGCTTCAGGATGTAATAATAATAATAACAATAATAATAATAATAATAATAATAATAATAATAATAATAATAATAATAATAATAATAATAATAAAAAGTATGACAGGAAAGAGCCAATGTGGAAAAGAAGACTTGAAGGACAAGTCCAGAAACTCAGAAAGGATTT
This sequence comes from Chrysogorgia sp. JL179-B06, assembly GCA_035772405.1. NCBI lineage: Eukaryota > Metazoa > Cnidaria > Anthozoa > Scleralcyonacea > Chrysogorgiidae > Chrysogorgia > Chrysogorgia sp. JL179-B06. The sequence continues at coordinate 5,296,997 of JAYKKM010000391.1, forward strand.
AAGTAGAGTTGAGCTTCTAACACTAGGAAGAACGCTGAGGACAAGAGTAATGGATGAGTTGGAACGAAAGTATAAACTCAAGGTTAAAGGGCCTAAGGTGGTATGCGAAGAGCTGTGAAGCAACGAATTAGTGCCAAGGCCAATAAAGTCAAGAGGTATACGAACAGGATCGAACAGTACAGACAGAACAGGTTATTCAACAGTGATCAAGGCAAATTCTATACAGAATTGCACAGAGAAGATAACGAGCAGATACCTCCAGACCAGGAAGAGGCTAGAGAGTTCTGGGGCAATATCTGGAGCAATGCTAGTGAACACAAAAAAGATGCGAAGTGGCTAGAAAAGATCAGACAAGAAGTACAAGTGAATAGACAGGAAGATCTCTTGATAAGTCTTGATAAATTAAGAACAATCATCAAGAAGATGCCTAACTGGAAAGCTCCCGGACCCGACTTAGTTCAAGGGTTTTGGATAAAGAATCTTTCATGTAGCCATAAAAGGCTGGTACAGCAGAAACATGTGCATGGGAGATGGAGGAGTACCTGGATGGATGACCAAAGGCAGGATTGTTCTCATAATGAAAGACCGTAACAAGGGCAATGGCGCAAGCAATTATAGACCAATAACGTGCCTACCACTTATGTGGAAACTGCTGACAGGAATAATATCTGAAGAAATGTATGGGTTTCTGCTTGAACATGAGTTGTTACCAGAAGAACAAAAGGGTGCTAGGAAGCAATCTAGAGGAACACATGACCTTCTGTTCATTGATAAGATGATACTGAGGAACGCTCGCGCCAACCATAAGAACCCAACCATGGCCTGGATAGATTACCAAAAAGCATATGATTTGCTACCGCATACATGGATTGAAGAATGCCTTGACCTGTTTGGAATTGCTGAGAACATTAAGAAGCTGCTGGTTGTCAGCATGAAGAGATGGAGAACCGAGCTCTCATCGGGCTCCACAACGATAGAAGTTAAGATCAACAGAGGCATCTTTCAAGGAGATGCATTATCATCCTTACTGTTCGTCACCTCACTGATACCGTTGAGTCTGATTCTTAGAAAATCTAAGCTTGGATACGATTTGAAAGGAGAAAAAATCAACAACCTGCTCTTCATGGATGACCTTAAGTTATTTGCAAAGTCGGAAAGGGGATTAGAGTCACTGGTTAATACTGTCAGAGTGTTTAGTACCGAAATCCATTCCAAAATGGATTTCAGTGTAGATAAATGTGCCAAGCTTGTCGTGAAAAGAGGCAAAGTTACGAGTTCTCACGGAATAAGTATGCCAGATGGCAAAGAGATCAAAACACTCCAAGAAGGGTCGAGCTACAAATATCTTGGTATCCTTGAAACAGATCAAGTTATGTGTAAGGAAATGAAAGAAAATTTATCAAAGAAATATATCCGTAGGGTAAGGAAACTATTGCGATCAAAGCTTAATGGAGGAAACCTCATTATAGGAATTAATACTTGGGCGGTATCACTACTGAGATATTCGGCAGGTTTTATCGACTGGACCAAGGAAGAGGTAAGGGTACTGGACCGAAGAACAAGGAAGTTTCTTAATATGTATGGAGCGCTCCATCCCAGAGATAGTGTGACTCGACTACTCCCAAGAAATATGCGAGGACGCGGACTTATATCCGTGGAAGACTGTGTGGAAGAGGCAAAGCTAGGACTCGCAAAGTATGTTGATGAAAGTCGGGAAAGGATATTGAAAGCAGCGGCTCAAGGTAGAACTACCACGGAAGAGTGTCCTAGAAAGCACAAGGAGCGGAGGAAGAAGGAAAGAGTGTAAGAATTGAAGGAAAAAGAGTTGCATGGGCAATTCCTGAGAGACAGAAGGGTTGTTGATGGCTGCACAGAGTCAGTCATTAAGAACTAACGCCATCAAGGCTAAAATTGACAAGACTCAGGGAAACTCGCTGGGTCGCTGGTGTGCAAGGAAAGACGAAACAGCTAACCATCTGTTGAGTGAATGCTCCAAGCTGGCACAAACAGAGTACAAACACAGACATGACGGAGTCGCAAAAGCCCTGCATTGGGATATACTGTATGCAAACAGTACGGATTAGAACATGAAGAGAAATGGTATGAACACGATCCAGAGAAAGTGATAGAAAGTGATGACATTAAGATCTTGTTGGACTTCTCTTTCAAACCGACAAAAGGATTGATCATAATCGACCTGATATTGTGGTCATACGAAAGAAGGATCGAAGCTGCCAATTAATAGACGTGGCATGCCCAGGAGATAGTAGGGTGGTGGAGAAGGAGCAAGAAAAGGTAAACAAGTACATGGACCTGGCGATTGAAGTGAAGGCGCTGTGGAAGTTAAAGGAGGTTAAGATCGTGCCTATTGTGATAGGTGCATTAGGAACTGTCTCCGTTAACCTGAAGGGGTATTTGAAAAACATAAATGTGTCGATAGGAGTGGATGTGATTCAGAAGACAGTGTTACTGGGATCAGCCCGAATCCTCAGAAGAACCCTCACGATCTAAGGTAGCTGGTTGCTGCCCGACGGAGGAGTTTCCAGTGTCTATTTACACTGTGATTATATGACAAAATAATAATAATAATAATAATAATAATAATAATAATAATAATAATAATAATCAGCAAGTGCTAGTAACCCAGTAGCTGCCCTTGTCAGGGATACGACATCAGATACTATGGGCAGACGGGGCTCGTTAGCCGTAGTGGAAGCAGCCCGACCAGGAGAAGGGTAACTCCAAACAATAAACCCGGGTAGGGACAGCCCGTCAGCCTAATGAAGGCAAGTGGACCTAGGAGAAAGAGAGTCCGAAATCAAACCTCGTCATCCCAAGGTGGAGATACGTGCTGAGGGGATGCCATTGAAAGTGGTTGGTTAGGAGGTCGCGAACGTATACAGCTCACAGAAGTGGCGGACCTGTGTTTTAATAAATGCTTTACCTGATGAGCCAGGCAACTTCAGGCGGACTAACAATCCTGTGCACGAAAATTACACCAGTTGTGTAAAAGAGATGGACAAGAGAAGCGCAGACAAAGAAAAACGTATCAGCTCAGAACCTGGTGGATAACGCCAGAAGATTTAAATTGGAGGAAGAAGTGAAAAGCCGAATGGAAGAAAGAGTAGAAAGAGTCGAAATAAATGCACCTCAAGAGAACTACACTTGGACTACAGCAAAGAAAGTCCGGCTAGTCGAGATAGACATAGAAGAAAGGCAACGCGGACCTGGTTTCATGAAGAAAATTGGCAATAGATGGGAGCAAGAGCTTGGCGAGAGGCTGAAAGATCAAAAGTTGAGAGACAACGCTGCCAGATTTAAGAAAGAGAAAGAGATAACAAATTTGGTTTTGGTGAGAAAACGAATAGAGAAAGGTGAAGATAGACATGGGAATAGCTAAATTACTCAATGTAAAGGCTGATGCCACAAGTGGGAAAAAGAAGAAACCACAAGTGGAGAGAGATAGAAGGGAAAGGAAATTGCAGGCCCAGATAAAATCATTGAGATTCAAGGGTGAGCTCACCTCCCCCCCTCCCCCCCCCCCCCCACAATGGAGACGTTTCTTGAATTCTGGGGAGGTATATGGGAGGAAGAGAAAACTACCACCGAACGACCATGGATGAATAAGATTAAAGAGGAACTGAAAAGAAAAATTAAAGAAGTAGAAGATATTGATAGTGAAGAAATAATTGGGAAGAAAAAGAGGAGGAAAAACTGCACTGCTCCTGGCTTAGATGGGATCCAGAATTTTTGGTGGAAACGGTTAAGCGGAACCTGGTAGGCACTTGCAAGGAGTATGAGGAAACGGATTGAAGACCCATATAGTATCCCGGAATGGCTGACAATATGTAGGACAGTGATCTTGCCGAAGACTGAGGACTTGTCACCTGAAAAGGATTACAGACCAATAACTTGCCTCAATACATCTTATAACGTTTTTACAGGGATACTGGGAAGATATATGAAAGAGCATGCAATACGAAATGACATCTGAGATGAAGGATAGCTAGGAGCCACAGAAGGTGCGCTTGGGACAGTTGACCAACTACTCATTGATAAATGTATAATGGATGAGGTGAGGGAACATAAAAGGGATCTGTCAGTTGCTTTCTATGACTACCAGAAGGCGTACGATAAAGTGCACCACGATTGGATGCTCATGGTGTACGAATGGATAGGGATACCAAAGAAGGTGATTGAGGTGTTACGAAAATTGATGAACAATTGGAAAACGCGACTCGAGTTGAATATTGGGGGAGAAAAAATACAGAGCAGATGGATCACAATACGGTGTGGCTTTTTGCAAGGAGATAGCTATTCGCCGGTAGGGTACTACCTAACCGAAATTCCAATCACAATGCTTTTGGGGGAAACAAGAGGGTATAGGATGGGCCGCCTCGGGAAAGACTCACGAAGAGAACACACAGCTTGTTCATAGACGACTTGAAGACCTACCAGGAAAGCCATAAGCAAATGGAAGCTGCTAACGAGATAATCGTAAGAGCCAGTGATGAATTGACATGATGGTGAAGGAGATCCTACGCAGAAAAGGAATGCTAGGGAGGCAAGGAAGTGACGAACGGCTCTACATGAATAGGCAGGATGGCGGGTGAGGTTTAAAGAGTCTGAGACAGGTGTACAAAGAGACGATAGTGCGTGTGGCAACATACATGGTATTACGCTCAAGCCGCGGATAAGGACAGCATGGAAGAAAGAGTATAACAGCGAGTACAAAAGCCTGAAAAGGGAAGCAGAACAAGAACTACAGGAAATGGGACTTGAAGTCGACTTCAGGCAGGAGATTTGGAAAAATGGAGAGAAGGTGGAGAATGATTGGTCAGGTTGTTGGAAGGGGTTGAAGAAGGAGATGAAGAAGCGATATCAGGATAAGCTAAAGAACGAGTATAAAGAGAAAGTCATGCATAGCCAAGTGTTTGCAAGGCAGGAAAAAGAAAGCCACATGTGGTTGAGCTGAAAAATTACAGTACAGAAGACAGCAGGATTATGAATATCTTGGAACAAATGGTTGAAACCCGGAAATGGAAAGCGATGCGAGGAATCGGAGATACAAATGGAAAGTGTAGGTTCGATGAAACCGTTCAACACCTGCTTGCAGGATGTGAAATACTGCCGGGATCTGAATACCTCTCCAGACACAATAATGCATTGATGGTATTAGGAGTCAATTGGGCAATAGAGAAAGGACTTCTTCCTGAAAGCACAATATGGTACGGAGAGAGATGGAAGAAGGGACATGTACTCAAGGGTAATGAATTCAAACTTTGTTGGGACTTTGATACAGACTGAGGAAAACGAGCACAGCACAAGTAGCAAGAGACATTGAGTTTCTGAAGTGGTATGAGCTATTATATAAAACAGCACCACTATAATGTAGAGTATTTATATTATTATTAATTTAACTGGAGGTAACCACAAATCATTATTTGTTCCTAGTAACAGGATTAGTTACTGTTGACTTAAGTTGAAACATACAGTATCGCTAATGTATTTGGGACCATATTATTTAATGCTTTGACATACCAAAATTGATTTTCGTAGCATGATTCTCTGTTGAATTGGAAGCACACCAGCAGTTTTGAAAAGTGGTCCAGATGATTTTATTTTAGGCTTGTCATAAATAACTCTCAAAGCCAGTTTTTGTAACTTGTGTATACGTGTAATATGACTTGATGGGCCCCATATACTGTACGGAGCAACAATATTCAATGCGGGGTTGCATAAAACATTTGTAGTAAATTAATCTGGAATCAGTAGGCAGATATTCCTTGATTCGTTTTAACAGATATATTCCTTTAATTAATGACTTGGCCAACTTGTCAATATGTTGTTTCTATAATAAGTGTTTATCAATTACAACTCCAAGAAGATTTTCACTGTCAGTGTTCGTCAGCGTGGCTCCATCAAACTTCACTTGTAATTCTGAATTCAATCTGGTTGCCCGTTGATAAGTTGTTATAATAATTGCCTTAGTTTTCTCGTGATTTTCAACCATATTGTTGTTAGTGCACCAGGTATTTACATTAGTCATATCATCAGTTAGTTTAACATTAAGTTCCTCAATTGATTGTGCACTAGTGTGAATTGTAGAATCGTCAGCATACATATCGGTCTCAGAGTTAACACATAGGGGAAGATCATTAATAAAGGTTATAAAAAAAGAGGACCTAAAATACTTCCTTGCGGGACACCATATAAACTACATTTTTTAGAAGATAAAGTTCCGTTCAACTGTACACATTGGTCCTTACCCTGCAAATATGACTTAAACCAAGTTATTACAAGGTTATCACATTTGTAAATGGTGAGTTTCTTCAGTAATAAAATTGTGTTTACCATATCAATTGCCTTATGGAGATCAATAAATATGGCTCCATTTAGAATACCGTTCTCTATGTTAGATGCCCAAATATTAACAAGAACAAGAATAACATGAATAGGGTTCCCAGGAAAACGCATTTCTGGATATTTTCTGGATATTTTCCAAGCCTTTTGAGAGATGGTGAGGGAGATCGTGCAAGAAACACCACAGAGGCATATATTCAATCTAACTAATAATTTAAGGAAACAGTTACTTACCAAAGCTTTTGTATACACCATACATACAACCCAAGAGCAGCTCCAGCTCTTCCAGCCATTGGTCCAAATTCAGCAACCGTCCTTTTCCCTAAATATACATGGTAGTGGAATACCCCGTATACAAATATCATTGAACACAAATCAAAAACGTTTGCGTACTGCTGAAATAGTGTGTGTAGGAGGTTGAACGTTTTACTCACAGATGAAGTACCTTCGCTCGATCTCCCTACACACTATTTCGGCAGTACATGAGCCTTTTTGAGTTTTCGATTAATCATGCCTTAGCAGAACAACATTTCTATATTATCTTTCAACAGTTTGTTTTAACTTTAACATGCATGGTGAATGTCCTGGGAGTTTTTACATGTAACTATAACAGATCGGTTTAATGACACTTGGTTGGTGGTGCTAATTCTGAGTGCACCCGTATCGCATAGTCTAAATGGGTTGAAACCGTAAGTCTAAATTTAGACTAGTGGGTCCTAGCGGGGCTAGAAGATCTTCTAAGCCTTCTGGGAGTACTTTACGGAAGTAATTGTTCCCAATCCCCAAAACAACAAATATCCTAACCCTAACGCCCCGCCTAACTAGTTTTCTAAACCTAACTCCCCGCCTAACAACTTTTAATACAATTGCCTACCAGCTATCCCCCACCCTCGTCTCACATACTTGCGGTCCTTAATAAATACACTCACGACTAGACAGAAGGCTTAGAAGATCTCCTAGCCCCGCTAGGACTTAGACTTATGTCTTCAACCCATAGCTTTCTTGGAAGTACATGTAATAAACTCAACATATTTTGTTATTACTGTAGTATATTAGACTGTCTTTGAAAATACGAACTGCTTTGTAGTTGTTTTGTCAATTTCCACTCGCTTTACAGATATACACTGGATAGTCTATATCGCTTAGTAAGAGCATAGTCAATCGAGATATGGTCTGGAAACTCAGCTAAAGTCTTTGTTCTATCTTTTTGTTCGACTTTATGCAATTTTGTGCACGGTGCACGGTCACTGAACCTATTGTATTTTAGTATAATGAAGCAATCATCCAATAGAATCGTTTGGGTTTAATCGCTCAACCGTGTTGTTTAAATATTAATAAACCTAAAACAAAGGATGTGCACGGTGTAAGGTACGGTTCAACATCAAAACGTAGCTCATTATAGTCGCTTTGAAGTTTGCCGAGTTTCCAGACCATATCTCGATTGACTATGGTAAGAGATATCCCGTGTAACTTATTCTATTAAGAATGGTCAAAACGATTAATGGCATTCCTAACTCTCAGACAAAGGTTGTACTTTTAGGAGTTGCATTCATATCTTTCGTTGGATTTCTGTTATATTTAATTTGTCCAATTAAGCCACTCATATTTTTAAAATGTTAGCTCTACCTATATCACTGATCTCTAAATTTACTGGATCTAGCAACTATTGTTCAGAAAATGAAGCCGAAGTAGCTCATGGCGGCCATCTTATTAGGACCACGTTGTTTAGTTTTACTATAGGCGATAGAGACTATCTGTCTCTGATCTTTTAAGATGCTAAAATGAATCAGTCGTCCAAGGCTTTCCCATAATATAAAACACAAACCATGGCTATATAACAGTAAATATGAAGCCGGAATTAGCGCGTGGCGGCCATATTGGAATGACCACGGTGGTCACTCCAATATGGCCGCCACGAGCTAATCCAGGCTTCATAGTTACTGTAATGGGGTCGTAGTTTGTGTTTTAAATTACGGGGAAACCTTCGACAACTGATTCACTTTAGCATCTTGAAAGATCAGAGACAGATAATCTCTGTCGCCTACAGTAAAACTATATTGCGTGGTCCATTCAAGATGGCCGCCGCGAAATATTTCCGGCTTCATTTTTTCGCAGCATCCAAACAATAGTTGCTCGATCCAGTCTTTATTTAGAGATCAGTGACCTATATACTAGAACTATGTACCTTGATTATCAACCATAAATTCAACATCAAGTAATATTCCACCACCGGCATCAAACCTTCTTAGTAATTCTTTCCAACCAGTCTGATTCTGTTGTATAGTAAACATACATAATGTACATTAAGGGAAGGATTTATTCTAGGATTGTACTACTTGTAGTATCAGTACACTGAACTGCACTACACTACACTGCACACACCTGCCCTGCCCTACCCTTCACTGCACTGCACACACCTATTCTGCCCTGCACACACCTATTCTGCCCTGCACACACCTATTCTGCCCTGCACACACCTATTCTGCCCTGCACACACCTATTCTGCCCTGCACACACCTATTCTGCCCTGCACTATTCTGCCCTGCACTATTCTGCCCTGCACACACCTATTCTGCCCTGCACACACCTATTCTGCCCTGCACACACCTATTCTGCCCTGCACACACCTATTCTGCCCTGCACACACCTATTCTGCCCTGCACACACCTATTCTGCCCTGCACACACCTATTCTGCCCTGCACACACCTATTCTGCCCTGCACACACCTATTCTGCCCTGCACACACCTATTCTGCCCTGTACTGCACTGCCCTGTACTGCACTGCCCTGTACTGCACTGCCCTGTACTGCACTGCCCTGTACTGCACTGCCCTGTACTGCACTGCCCTGTACTGCACTGCCCTGTACTGCACTGCCCTGTACTGCACTGCCCTGTACTGCACTGCCCTGTACTGCACTGCCCTGTACTGCACTGCCCTGTACTGCACTGCCCTGTACTGCACTGCCCTGTACTGCACTGCCCTGTACTGCACTGCCCTGTACTGCACTGCCCTGTACTGCACTGCCCTGTACTGCACTGCCCTGTACTGCACTGCCCTGTACTGCACTGCCCTGTACTGCACTGCCCTGTACTGCACTGCCCTGTACTGCACTGCCCTGTACTGCACTGCCCTGTACTGCACTGCCCTGTACTGCACTGCCCTGTACTGCACTGCCCTGTACTGCACTGCCTGTACTGCACTGCCCTGTACTGCACTGCCCTGTACTGCACTGCCCTGTACTGCACTGCCCTGTACTGCACTGCCCTGTACTGCACTGCCCTGTACTGCACTGCCCTGTACTGCACTGCCCTGTACTGCACTGCCCTGTACTGCACTGCCCTGTACTGCACTGCCCTGTACTGCACTGCCCTGTACTGCACTGCCCTGTACTGCACTGCCCTGTACTGCACTGCCCTGTACTGCACTGCCCTGTACTGCACTGCCCTGTACTGCACTGCCCTGTACTGCACTGCCCTGTACTGCACTGCCCTGTACTGCACTGCCCTGTACTGCACTGCCCTGTACTGCACTGCCCTGTACTGCACTGCCCTGTACTGCACTGCCCTGTACTGCACTGCCCTGTACTGCACTGCCCTGTACTGCACTGCCCTGTACTGCACTGCACTGCCCTGTACTGCACTGCCCTGTACTGCACTGCCCTGTACTGCACTGCCCTGTACTGCACTGCCCTGTACTGCACTGCCCTGCCCTGTACTGCCCTGCCCTGTACTGCCCTGCCCTGCCCTGCCCTGCCCTGCCCTGCACTGCCCTGCCCTGTACTGCACTGCCCTGTACTGCACTGCCCTGTACTGCACTGCCCTGTACTGCACTGCCCTGTACTGCACTGCCCTGTACTGCACTGCCCTGTACTGCACTGCCCTGTACTGCACTGCCCTGTACTGCACTGCCCTGTACTGCACTGCCCTGTACTGCACTGCCCTGTACTGCACTGCCCTGTACTGCACTGCCCTGTACTGCACTGCCCTGTACTGCACTGCCCTGTACTGCACTGCCCTGTACTGCACTGCCCTGTACTGCACTGCCCTGTACTGCCCTGTACTGCACTGCCCTGTACTGCACTGCCCTGTACTGCACTGCCCTGTACTGCACTGCCCTGCCCTGCACTGCCCTGCCCTGCCCTGCCCTGCCCTGCCCTGCCCTGCCCTGCCCTGCCCTGCCCTGCCCTGCCCTGCCCTGCCCTGCCCTGCCCTGCCCTGCCCTGCCCTGCCCTGCCCTGCACTGCCCTGTACTGCACTGCCCTGCCCTGCACTGCCCTGTACTGCACTGCCCTGTACTGCACTGCCCTGTACTGCACTGCCCTGTACTGCACTGCCCTGTACTGCACTGCCCTGTACTGCACTGCCCTGTACTGCACTGCCCTGTACTGCACTGCCCTGTACTGCACTGCCCTGTACTGCACTGCCCTGTACTGCACTGCCCTGTACTGCACTGCCCTGTACTGCACTGCCCTGTACTGCACTGCCCTGTACTGCACTGCCCTGTACTGCACTGCCCTGTACTGCACTGCCCTGTACTGCACTGCCCTGTACTGCACTGCCCTGTACTGCACTGCCCTGTACTGCACTGCCCTGTACTGCACTGCCCTGTACTGCACTGCCCTGTACTGCACTGCCCTGTACTGCCCTGTACTGCCCTGTACTGCACTGCCCTGTACTGCACTGCCCTGTACTGCACTGCCCTGTACTGCACTGCCCTGTACTGCACTGCCCTGTACTGCACTGCCCTGTACTGCACTGCCCTGTACTGCACTGCCCTGTACTGCACTGCCCTGTACTGCACTGCCCTGTACTGCACTGCCCTGTACTGCACTGCCCTGTACTGTACTGCACTGCCCTGTACTGCACTGCCCTGTACTGCACTGCCCTGTACTGCACTGCCCTGTACTGCACTGCCCTGTACTGCACTGCCCTGTACTGCACTGCCCTGTACTGCACTGCCCTGTACTGCACTGCCCTGTACTGCACTGTCCTGTACTGCACTGCCCTGTACTGCACTGCCCTGTACTGCACTGCCCTGTACTGCACTGCCCTGTACTGCACTGCCCTGTACTGCACTGCCCTGTACTGCACTGCCCTGCACTGCACTGCACTGCCCTGCCCTGCCCTGCACTGCCCTGCCCTGCACTGCACTGCACTGCACTGCACTGCACTGCACTGCACTGCACTGCACTGCACTGCACTGCACACACCTGTCCTGTCCTGCACTGTCCTGCACTACACCATGTTCTAGCTTAAATTACTTAGAATACCTTATACGCATGCCCAAAATACACATGTGTATTTGTCAAAGAAGGAACGTCCTCACATAGTTCTTTAATTCCAATAATAATTGCATCTTTTGGAGCATTTTTCCAGTCACCTGTGTTTTTAATTTCACACCCAACACTGAAATTGTTTGAAAATAGGAGCCATAAAAGAAAGCACATTGATATATTTTAGATATTTAACAGGTTATGATCATAGCAATTTTAGGGTTACATTATTTTGCAATTATTTGACACTTTTTTCCAACATTTGACCAAACCATTAACTTGTATGGATCTCAAAAAATACTTTGAATATCAATATTTATCTCAATTAATAGTATCTTAATACAGTACATTGTATTTTATTAATTAAAATTATCACATTTTTTAAAGTTTACCTTTTGTATTCTCCATCCTTAAAAATCCTCTTATCACTTTTTTCAATTATCACTTTATGACCTAGTGCAGTATAATAGAAACAATTAAAATCATTCAAATAAATAATTTAAGCAACAGCAAACTGTATCATCATGTACATGTACTTTGTGGTTTATATAGAGACAAGCAATTAAGAGTTGTTTTAAAATAAGCTTCCAAAAACCTAATTAACTCTTACACCTGTACAGTACATTACTAAAGTCAAGCATTTAACTGATCATATCACCTGGTAGATACATGTAATAGAAATTATTTTAAAGTAACCTACAGTTTAGAATTATTTTTAAAACTTCCTTCCATATATATCCAGCAACAATTACCAGTAAACTAACTAAAAATTACAGTGCTGCAATTCACTCTGTTTAAATGCTGTAAACAAGACAACTATTAAACTGTAATCAGTCCCAATGCATTATTTTTATAAGCAGTCACTTTGTACTGTAGAAACAAGATAACCATAGGCATTAGTCTTTTCAAGTATCTTCTTTCAAATTCTAAAAACATAAAAAGCACCTGGCCACCTGATTAAGCGTTGCATGTGAGAGCAAAAATAATAAAATATTAAAGAGCATTGTCCTTGAATAAGCGCCGTATTGCAGTTCACAACAATATAGCGCTTAATTGAAGCACTATCAGATATCTTTAAATTTGAAGCCAAATATTTAAGGGGCCATTCACAAATAGGTTTTGTCCTACATTGTGGTGTATTCCACGATGGGAGTCATTATATTTGGAACTAGAGGAATAATTTTGAATCTGTGTAAGAAGAAAAATTGGGATGAAACATTGAAGGACAAATTAGGCACAATGCCATGGCCATGTTGGTAGGTACCAAGGGCGGTGGAACAGTTTAAATATAGGGGGGGCGAGGGCAGAAGGGGATCCGGCGCCCCGGATAATTTTGTATTAGAAAGTCTCGGAAACAGGATTTCCTGCGTTTTCTCAGTAGCAGAGTGCTCTATACGCTTGTGCGTAGAGCATAAGATAATATAATATAATAAAAGTTAAAATGGATAAAAATCTGTTACTCAGAGTTTCACGCACGGTGGCGATCTTCAGACTAAAGTTAAAATAAATTTACGCTGGTTTAAAATTACATGCATAAAACTTATTTTCATGTCGATATTTAGCGATTAATTCCGATCTTTTGTTCAGTAAGTCATCTTTTTCCCAGGCGTGTGCTGATAATGCTGTAGCATTGGCGTGTTTCTCGTGTTTAAGTGATTGTTTGTGGTTGTTGAATCGTGTTTTAAATTCATGTTCTGTCATGCCGATATACCTCTTTATATTAAATTTATATTATATATATATATATATATTATATATATATATATATATATATATTCAAGTCCTTTGACTGTGATGATGTATATACCTTTTTGATGTGCTGGCTTATCATCAGCTACACTCCAAGAGAGCGAAACAGCTGTCCACAGTTGCTGATGATAGCCAGACACTGCAATCATGTTTTGTCATTTCAGCCAGTAAAAGTGCGCATTTTGCACACTGAGTTGTTATAGACTATAACATTCTTGATGGTTTATAATTTATGCAGTGTGGTATATCCCACATCAAGTCCTTTGACTGTGATGATGTATATATATATGTATATATATACATATATACATATATACAGACCTGCCAACCCATCCAAAGCAAAAACAGTGAGATTCAATTTTTTCCTCCCAAAAATAGTAAGAAAACTGCAAAAATAGTGAGATATCAACATAACAATATATTTTGTGTTTTCCCCATGTAACAGCAAGGTTTTAACAAATAGCTAGTATAATACAAAAATATAAGATTTTTTGTTGTTTTTATCAGATGCTATGCATATTGAAATACTTCACGTGGCCACGTGGGTGCATAATCTCGTACCCAAAGCCTAGACATTCCTCTCAGTCAGAAACATTTTATGTGCGCACGCATAACTTCAAAATGGCCTCTGTGGGTGGGGGGCTATGGCAATATAATTCTATTTGGCTTACTATTTTTTCCCTATGATTTTCCTATTTAAATTAATATAAAAACCTATTTTTTTCCTACCTAAGTGGAACCCTATTTTTTTCCTATGTTGTGATTTTGTTAAATTTACTTGGTCCAGTCAAATAGCAATAAAATAGGTTTTAAATAGTATATATAATAAATAGTTAAAACATAGTCCTAATATAGTTAAAAAATAGATAATGAATAGTTAAAACATAGTCCTAATATAGTTAAAAAATAGATAATAAATAGTAAATATAGTCCTAATATAGTTAAAAATAGATAATAAATAGTTAAAACATAGTCCTAATATAGTTAAAAAATAGATAATAAATAGTTAAAACATAGTCCTAATATAGTAAAAAAATAAATAATAAATAGTTAAAACATAGTCCTAACTCCTAATATACTGTAGTTAAAAATAGATAATAAATAGTATGATTATAGTCCTGGATCCCAGGGATCCCAGGTGGGATCCTGGGAATTTGGAACGGGAATCCCACCGGGCAAATCCCACCCGGGATCCCGGGTAAATCCCACTTGGGATCCTAGGTAATCCCGCCTGGGATTTTGAAGTGGGATCCCGCTTGGGATTTTAATACAAAAATTTGTATGGGAAATTGTATCAGGTTGATTCAGGTATTAAATTAATGTCATCCCTTGTGGAATATGGGAATTCCACCTGGGACTCTTACAAAGGCAGATCATAAACAAGGTTTCCTAAACTGCACAGAGATATATTGTATTACTTGTGACAAAATATAACTTTTAACTCTAATTCTTTAAAATAAATATTTTAATTAGTTCATAATGAAACTTACCCTGGGTGCCAGTGGTTCTTCTTCAGAAAAACCACTGGCACCCAGAGAAAATGAAACTATAGCTACTTTTTAAAATAATTGGGGAACTAGTTGAAAATATATGATACATTCAAATGAATATTTAACTAACTTGCTATTGGAAATAAACACTTTAAAATATATACATTAATATTAAGACCAAAGAATTTAGTATGTTAAAGTAACAATGATACATTTATATTAATGTCTCAGTAAAATAATATACACTTAATGTCTGCTCTCGAGGGAAAGAGTTAGTTTTGTTTTCCCGAGAGGCTTGATGTTTCCCGAGACGAAGTAGAGGGAAACATCAAGACTCAAGGGAAAACAAAACTAACTATTTTGCAAGGTAGCAGACATTAAGCGTTTTGTTATATAGCGATGGAGAAAAACTAAACATACATGGCTATCCACGCAACAGTTTTAACAATTCAAAAATTATTGCCCAAGTGGGCAATAATTACCCGGTAACAACTTATTGCCTGCTCGGTCGACATTTGAATTTATCTAAGCCCACGTGATCACAAACCAACCAATATGACAGTCTGTATTATATCTAGGGAAGCCACAGCTATATAACAATAATTTTTAGTTTTTAAATAATAGCTATATTTTTTCTTGTTCAAATTCCTACACTTATCTGCTATGTGTTGTTGGATATTCATTGGTTCTCTTCACCAGTTGGAGTCCCTCAATCAAAATAAGTGCACAAATAAGCTGAAAAATAAAGGTAGCTGTGTTATTAAAAATATCTAATAATTTTCTTGACAAAATTCTGTTTAACCTAAAATTATCTACAGTATTAGCACCAATGATTAGCATACACCATAACCAATTTTTGCAATGGAAAATTAATTATTATAATTAATTACTCAATGTTGCAAATAATTTTACAATCATTTGCTGTAGTCAAATATATATGATATAATGCACCTATCATTTGTTTTCACCACCCCTGGGAGGGCGGGCAGACCCACGGGGATTTGAACTTTTGAAATTTTTCCGGTCAAATTCCCCACTCACAAGTTTGAGTTAGTTGTCAAATACCCTTGCTAGGGGGCGCAATTGCATGTATTATTAAGTGTATGACAAACAAAGACTTGGCAATTTCTTCGACAGAAAGGTTCTCCATGATTAAAAAGACTTCTATAGCAACGAAGCAACGCGAGTGAGTTTCACTTCCGGTGCGTCTTTGTTAAATAAACCTGGGAACGAGTCAATCCCCGACCCTCGGGATTCAGTCTTTGTCAAATGCTTGTCACCCGGAAAACAAATCTTTGTCAAATACCCCACGGTTCCCCGCCCTCCCCAGGGGTGGTGGAAACAAATGATAGGTGCATAAGTGGTGGTAATTTAAAGTCTGTACTGATATAAACTAAGGCAGAGTATACCAGTGCCACAGACATTTTTTGAGTACCAACTTAAACCATTTTTACCAGAATTTTTACTAGTAAGTAACCATACCAGTATACTCACTGGTATTAAAAAATCTCTAACTACAACTCTCAGATAATGTTTAACTATTAAATATTTAATTATTTACTTGTAATTTGTCCAAAGATTTCTAGATGGCACAGAAATCTTGTTAAGAACCCGCTGTGGAGGGGAATAATAATTTTGTGTACTCATTTCCCAATTCGACTCGAGTATCACGTGCGAAACCTAATGCCACGCGCGAAATACGAGCCGAACAACAAGACGTTTATTTTCATATTTCAAGACCGCATGTATAATATATAATTTAGACCCTAACGCTCGGAGAATTCGTCGACTTTCACAAACGTTTGAACGCTAGTAGCGAGCCGTTCGAACGCTAGTACGCTAGCCGTTCGAACGCTAGTAGCAAGCCATTCGAACGTTAGCACTGAATACTGATGAACGCTAGTAGCAGCCTCCAAGTTAATTGGATTGTAGCAAGCCATGAGCAAGTTATTCGAACGCCGTTCGACGGTTCGAACGAATGATATATCATCCCTCGCGGGTAATATTTCGTCGAATTCCCCTCGCTCTGGGTCTATAAATCATAAATATACACTTATATATAATCTTCCTTTTCACAAACTGTATAGACACATGAAAGTGTTTGGCTCACCGGTTTTATTAGACCTTTTCATGGTCCTGGCTCGCCAATATCCACGTGCTCCCAGGTATTTTCCTTCAAACCACTTAGTTGTTGGGTCGTTCCTAAAACCTTGTTTCTTGAAACTGTAACGGCGGAGTAATCTTTCGGGAAGAAAATCAATAATTCCATTGGCTCTACAAAGCAACGCAAATTCACAAATAGATCAGAATTAATATGCTATATCAACTCTATTATTATCCTTTCAAAGGACAAGCAAAATACACTATTGCCTTGACGGATTTTAAAATCACTTTCTTTTGAACCTTACCTTTGAGTTTTCTAATAGTTCTCCCTTTGTTAGAAGTTTCCATTATCACAAATAATCTTCTTTCGTTCGGTAAAAATATACGTGCAGATTGCATTTTTCAGTTTTGAATATAGCGCGATGCTTGAAAAGCATGATCACACGTATCAAGTGTTGACCAATCACAGAATACTAAATACCACACCTGACTCAGAACTCTGTTGTGATTGGTTGCGCCATAATCTGTCCTTACTGAGTCCTGACGTCACTGTGGCAAATGAGGCCATATCAGTGAGCTCTATATATATATATATCTGGAGGGCTATCTGCCAGTCATTGGCCAGGCAAAAAGTGAAGCCCAAGATGGCCGACTTTGCACGTCAGTTTCAGTCCCCTACGCGGTTTATATATAAGAAATTGACGTACAACCGCGCAGGGGACTGAAACTGACGTGCAAAGTCGGCCATCTTGGGCTTCACTTTTTGCTCAGGCAGATAGCCCTCCAGATATATATATATATATAGAGCTCACTGGGCCATATCAGCTTCGTTTAGCAACTTCACGAAAGAGATTTAGGGTTGAGGGAGGGGCGGGAACTGGGGCGAGGGCGGAGGGGCGGGAACTGGGGCGAGGGCGGAGGGGCGATAGGGATTGAGAGGGATACAAAACGCAACCACGAAGTGGCGGTATCATGGATTATTGTATAGTGCCGTAGGACCGGGTTTTGAAACTCGCATAAATTCATCAAAATTATTTGAAATTGGTACCAAAAAGCAACAAAGACAACAGCTACTCTTCATGTAACTTATTTTTTATTACATTTTAGTAGTTTACAGTGTATTTAAAACAGATTTTGTCGCAACTGGTCATAGATTATATAATAGTAAATCCAAACAGAAGGTGGAGCCTGGGTACGAGTTATAATATAATATAATATTATACCTCAACTATAAATTATCCAATCAAAGAGCTAGATTTGAACCACGTGACAAGTCAATTTAAACTCAAATTCCCCGCTGATGACGTAATCAGCGGGTAATTCGAGTTCGAATACCCCGCTCGTACCCAGTACTGGCGCGTAAACCAAGACGATACTGTAAACAATGGAGGAACTACAAGACGTTTCTAGACGTTTCAAGACAGCATTGAAGATTGTTTCTGTATAATATATCATTTATAGACCCTCCACTTGGGGAATTCGTCGAAATATTATCCCTCGGGGTAATATTTCGTCGAATTCCCCTCGCTCTGGGTCTATAAATGATAAATATAATATAATATAATATAATATAATATAATATAATATAATATAATATAATATATAATATAATATAATATATAATATAATATAATTAGATGTGTGAAGTTGTAGTCTTGACTGACGTTTCAACGATCGCTGCTGACACCGTCGAAACGCGTCAGTCACCAACAATAGTCTTTATCAAGACTACAACAGCGTGATCAACTACACATCTAATGATACTCCTAGGTTCAAACCATTTATTTTAATATAATATAATACAATTTCACTAATAGTTATAGTTTGATTTGGCATTGCTGATTTCTTCCATGGATGTTTCTTCAGGATCCTTACTGCTTCATCAAAATATTTATTAAAGATCGACTGAGAGTTTAACTATCTCTACAGTTCATTTGGTGTTATCTGTTAACTTAAAAATATATATAGTACCTATTTCAGAGCTAATGTTTGATGCTATTTAATATCTATTTTGATGTTTACTTCCAAAAATAGTTAAAAATAGCTATTTAAAAAGCTATTAATTGAACCAAGTGAGCATCACAGTTTCTCCAAAAATAGGAATTAAATAGCTATTTCAGAGCTATTTTTAATGCTATTTAATATCTATTTCAGTATTGGCATCCAAAAATAGTTAAAATTAGCTATTTAAAAGCTATTTTGAACCAACTCAGCATCACAATTCTCCATAAAATAGGAATTAAATAGCTATTTCAGAGTTATTTTTCATGCTATTTAATATCTATTTTGGTATTGGCTTCCAAAAATAGTTAAAAATAGCTATTTAAAAGCTATTTTGAACCAACTCAGCATCACAATTCTCCATAAAATAGGAATTAAATAGCTATTTCAGAGTTATTTTTCATGCTATTTAATATCTATTTCAGTATTGGCTTCCAAAAATAGTTAAAAATAGCTATTTAAAAGCTATTTTGAACCAACTCAGTATCACAATTCTCCATAAAATAGGAATTAAATAGCTATTTCAGAGCTATATTTTTTCAAAATATGTTTTGCCTATGTTTTAAATATATTTTAAATAGCCATAGACTATTTCACAAAATTAGCAAAATAGAAATAAAATAGCCATTTTGGGTGTAAAATAGGGTAAAAATAGGGTTAAATAGGGTAAAAATAGACTTAAAATAGGTTTTAAATATGTCTGATTCTACAAGGGGGGGGTCATGAGACATTCTGTCGACTACAATCATCAAGCCACCTGATGTAAAAATATGGTTGTAGCTGGCCATGCATTTTTGACCCATTATTAAAAATAGTCATATACCCTTACTCAAGGTGAACATGAAGACACATTAGAGGTGAAATTGTACATTGTTGTTTAGTTCATTTCTGGCCACCTCGAAAAAATGAGAGATGAATATATACATTATCTTGCAATGCCTTGCAATTACATGAAAAGACGTTGCAAGATATGCACATAAAATTACCTTTAATAAAACAACAATAAAATTCAGTGCAGTCATTTTTGTATAAAGTATGGGAAGATTATTTGTATTGGAAACCATGCAATTATCATTAATGGTACTTTTTAATTTGTTGTGAAGGGTTTCTGTTTGTGAAAATAAAGTTTAGTTATAAATGATGGAAATACTTTTATATGTAAAATACTCAGATGCAAAATTACTATACACCTATCACTCATTTTAGAGGGCATCCGATCAACATTAGAGTAGGGGCGGGGTCACAAAAATTTACCTTTGCATGTATGGTATCACATTAGGGGGCAGAGTAAATTCCCTGGGAATATTAGGGGCTTCCAAAAATGTAGGGAAAATAATTTAAAATAACCATAGCCCCCTCTAATGCATGGTTCAATTCTTGCTGTTACCATCCCCCTGGGCACCCGGTGGGGAATTTTGTTGACCGTCTGGTCCCACGGGTATCCCAGGGGTGGGGCCGGGGAATATAAAACCTGAACGCAAAGGATGTTGGGGCGAAAGATGGCATCGAACAGCAACCAGTTTCTTCAATTTTTCTCTGGAAAAACTTTCGCATTTGTTGTTGACTGGTTGGAATCGAAAAGTCTTTCTAAGCTGATTAGCTGATTCCTATGATCTTTACAACTTGTGAAATGTACATGTATATAAAAATTTGTTTTTGTCAATTTTGTCCCCGGGGTGGGGAATTGGATTTTTTTACTTGCTTGGGCGCAGGGAAAGTGCAGTTAAGCAATAACAAATTTGAGGGCTGTGCCCAGGGGGGGGATGGTAACATAGCCGTACACAGGATTATTTTTCCGGGGGGGCAGCAAGACAAACATTGTAAAGTTTGTGTTCGCAGGTTTCACGCGAACCTTTGTAGGGGGGTTTGAGGGCATGCACCCCCAGAAAAAATTTGAATTTTAAAAGCCCCAGGAGTGCGTTTCTGGCGATTTCTGCGAGGAACATTCTGAAAAAATGTATCTGTAAGGTCTGCATGGTTTACCCCAGGTATGTCTAACCCCAGAGTACCTATGGTCCAGCGAGCTCATTGTTAGCTCCATATTATATGTAGAGCTCACTGCTCCAGTATTACTTAAACCATAACCGCATGGGATTTGTTATCGACAGACGCGGTCGGAAAAGGCGTGCGAGGGGATTATTGCGGATTCGTATTTCTAGTTTATGTTTACATCGTATTTTTTTGCACTCAAGCTAAATAATCAGGGACCGCGGAGCGGTTTTAAAAGTGTGGGGCACAACCAAGCGCCGAAGGCGCGAGGTGTACGTTTATGTTGGGGGTGCGGGGGCATACTACCCCGGGAAATTTTGAAATCTAGACTCTCCCGTAAGGGCATTAATCCTGCATTTTGGAGGGCAATTTTACAAAATTCTGAATTGTGAAACACATCACTTTTACAGAGCCCCAACGCAAGATTTGCAACAAGTTTCAAAATAACCGCTTACCATTACTCATTAGACGTTAGGAGTAAGGAGAACTTTTAAATCAAGTAACCCCCAAAAGTCAAAACCGATAATCTTGTATTGGTTATGAAATGGGAGGGGTGTAAGTAATAATTAACAATTAAACACAAATCTTGCACAGCTAACTGTGCGATCAAAGGACCAACTTTTGTCTCTACCCCAATACTCTATCACATACAACAAAGCATCTAGATTAAACACTAGGTGTTAATCTGGTCGTACATTACAAAAACATTAATTTGAAATAACAGTAAGTTATAACTTCTTAGTAAAGTAGCACTGGTGTTTTTAAATGGAGAATATGCTGAAATTTATTTTCTGATTTTCGTTTTGTGCCACAAATTCATTTGCCACCGAGACTAGATCAGTACTGTAAGATTTGAAAATCTTTTCTGTGACATATTTGCGTGAAGCCATGTTTTTAGTCTTCTGGTGGCAGAAAATGACCTCTCTCCAGTTGCACTAGTTGCAGGACTCACATGTATATATTCACAATTAGTTTGAGGAATTATTGAAATTCAAATGTGCCCCCGGCCCCCCGCTTCCGCGGTCCATGATAATTGGGTATATACTTCATGGTAACACTAGACCAGATTTCCGTCTGTTTTTTATACCCCTAACCCCAACCGTAACCCAAATCCTAACCCTAATCCTAACAATAACCGTAAAATACGGTGGGAGACTATATGTATTGTTACCATGAAGTATATCCCGATAATTGTCTGAATACCCATAATAAATTTATAATCAATATAAAAATAAACAATATAAAAAACATATCTTGGTTTTTTTCTGGGGGGTGCAGTTGCCCATGCTGCCACCCCGCTAGGTACGGCCCTGGGTGTAATATATGAACAACGAGAGCGAGTGTTTCACCGGGATATCCAAACACGAGAAAATAATGGTGAAAACACGAGCGCGCAGCGCGAGTGTTTTTGTCCATTGTTTTCGAGTGTTTGGATATCCCGGTGGGACACGAGCTCGAGTTGTTTATATAGCTTCTGAAATGAATGGAGAGGTAAGAGAATGTTTTCGTTTGCTGATTTGAATAGAATTTCTAACGAAGGATATCGTAATTAGGAATTCTATTGAGATATTACACAATGCATAACTGAAGTGGGTTTTCCACGATGAATAGATAATGATAAATTAAATAGTGGAGTTGAGATGATTGTGATGCATGGTAGAGGGTTTTGTTTCTGCGAGTATTAAACTGGACAAGTGTGTGTTTACTGGCTGTAACATTAGATTTGTGGTAGACGACAAAGAGTGAATAAAGGAATTTTGTGTGTGAATTTGTTTGCTGACTTGATTTTGCATACGTAATTAAGATATTTGATCCAAACACTAGTGTTTGGATCAAATATCTTAATTACGTATGCAGCTGAAATCTTTTGTCTGGCGGTGTTTGACCGGGGTATCCAAACAGCATCATGTGACCGAATGCTTACATGCTATTGGTTTAATTACTCATGAATTATTAATGAATTTTAGAAGGTAACATCAAGAATTGCCTTAGTAAATAAGATTTACATTTTACTGTGAAAATCAGGTAGAGAATAGTGAGATTGTGGTCAAAACCGTGAGTCTCATCACGGCAAAACCGTGAGACTTGGCTTGTGAAAATATTTTTGGAGTGACATAATTTGGCGTAATTCTGGTGTAATAATATTCGAAAATAAAGATTGGTGAAACATAATACACCAATTCAAAGTACTCTTACCTTGGGAAAGTAATTCCTTACAAGAACTCGGTGTTAATGGAGCTCTGCGTTCATTTTCTTTGCATTCCGCCCGAACCCAA
Organism: Chrysogorgia sp. JL179-B06; assembly: GCA_035772405.1. Classification (NCBI taxonomy): domain Eukaryota; kingdom Metazoa; phylum Cnidaria; class Anthozoa; order Scleralcyonacea; family Chrysogorgiidae; genus Chrysogorgia; species Chrysogorgia sp. JL179-B06. The sequence goes on from JAYKKM010000391.1 coordinate 5,320,242, forward strand.
AACGCCATTAGGAGCGGAGATTAGCCTTGGGCACAGAAGTGAAATGTGTTCTAATGGTAGAACCCAACCCTCCTAACTTGAGAAGCTTGTGGGATAGTAATTGACTGTTATACGCATGTGCGACTCTTACGATCGCCTCGGGTCTGGGTCAGACTGGTTGGCCCAAATTTTCTGGGCAGACCAGCCGCACTCGTCAAACGTTTCGTGTTCCATTTAGCAAAATATTGCCGGACAGACCGGTCTGACCGTGTAATTGGAAAGCCCCACTAGTCCTCTTCTCTCACTTTTCGAATTTGGTGACGTCACAGACTAGGCACTAAATCATATTACTGATCACGTGCATCATGGAAAGCAAACCGCTATAACGTCACGACTGCATAAAGGAGGAACCTGCAGGCGGGAATCGTAGTCTAGTTAGTAATACACATTAGCCCAGCAAATAGCTTTAAAAAGAGCCATAACAACATACAGTAATTTTGAAAAGAAAAAATTTTAATACTAACGTTTCCTTACTAAACTCAGACTGATCAGAGTGACAAATTACAATAAATGAAGGAGGCATAATATATAGCTAAACTGTTACATAAATAAAAAGTGACAAAATGTTACAAAACAAATTAAAAGCGCGAGACGACGGAAGAACAAAGGACGTGTCATCACAGATTGATAAACACGATGAAGGAATAAATTAGAAAAGCGTTAAAGGATCGAAAGATCTAATGTTGGCGTTAAGAAGCGAGTAGGACTTCGAATTGCGTGAAGCCTGAGAACAAAATAGAAAAGTCATCCAAATAAATATCATGACTGGCTATTGTTTTGTGCGCAAGAATGCTCGATAGAGCTCAGCGGTGTGAGAAAGCTTTTTTCCGGGGTAAGGCGAAATACCCGAAATACCCATACGAAATACCATAGTGTGTAAAAGTTTCGCCAATATACGACGCCCGGGATCGAAATCTAAGCGGCAAACGGTCTTTAAATCGAAAAAAGCTGAGTATTATTATTTGAAAAAAAATTAGCATTAAAAATTTTCCCTTTCAAAATTATGTTGTTATAGCTCTTTAAAGCTATTTGCTGGGCATTAATATTCCTAACTAAACCGTATAAAGCCAAGGATTGTAATTTGTAACATGATATCCCAAAGTATATTATTCTTTTGTTTAATTGTTTTTGTGCAGTGAGCTGTGATTCTAAACTTTTAGTGACTGTAGACTGTGGTGTTAGATGGCTGTGATCTTGTCAAACCGTGAATTAATTTAATTTAATTTAATGATGCTTCGCTAAAGAAAAATTACAAATCGAAAGAAAGAAAACAACAAAAAAAAGTTACAAGTTAATGTAGCTGAGCCCACGATATGTTAGACGAATAATATTAACAACATTTTTTTTTTTTTTTTTAATTTATTGATTCGCCCATATTTACAAAATTAAAGTGGTTTTCCTTTACAAATTAATACAATCTAGTAATAGGGCTAGAGGTCTATTGAAACCTTTACAGGCTTTTTGTTAAAGACCCCTAGTTTTTAAAAAGTTTTGTTCACGCTTAAAACAGTTCGCTAACTAAAAAATACATTGTTATAGTTATTATATTACAGAGATTTGATAAATTGAAAGATTGATAAGTATTATACTATAAAAGAGGAAGAATACATTACATGAAAAAATAAGATTACAAAATAAGAATCGAAGGGCTGAATATAAACTGCCACTAGAGGTTCTACGTGCGTACAACCCCTGGTGCCAGTGTATACGGTAAAATAGATGTTGATTTTTTCTTGAAGGTATTGTAAGATTTTATGCTTTTGAGCTCTGGTTCTAAGTCATTCCAAATGTCTATTCCTTTACTGCAGAGCATATGTTTCCTATAATTTGTCCTTGAGTATGATTTATGTATTTTTTTTGAATTTCTTGTATTGTGATTGTGTATATTATTATTAGTTACAAAATAATTTGAAAATATTTCAGGTAAATTATTTAGAAAGTTATATCGGTACATAAATAAGCTAGTAAGATAGTTGTTGATTCTAAATATATTTAATAAATTTAACCTTATAAACAATGGTTCCGTGTGATCCAAATATGATTTGAAACTCATCAAACGTGTTATCTTTTGAATATTCATCAATTTTTGAATTCTTGTTGGATATGTACTTCCCCAAATTAAATTACCATAGGTGAGATATGGATAAACTAGCGCATAATAAATTAATTTTAGTGAGTTCAATTCATTTTCAGGTTAAGCACTCATCAATTATGATTCCCAAAAATGTTGTATTTTTAACTTGTTGGATATTTTGGTTGTTTATTTTGATATTTATGTCATGACTCTGTTTCTTTTTGGTAGATCTAAATAGAATAAATTTTGTTTTAGAGATATTTATTGATAGTTTATTTATATTTAACCATTTAATTATTTCATTAACTTCCTTTTGCATTGTTGTATTTAAAGTTTTGAGGCAAGAATTTGAATAAAATGCATTTGTATCATCAGCATATAACACAAATGAAATTATATCACTACAGTTTTGTATATCATTGATATATAATAGAAACAGGAGTGGTCCAAGCACAGACCCCTGAGGAACACCAGTTGAAATTGTCATTTTTCCTGATTCTTTTTGTTGATATTTAGCAATCTGTTTTCTGTCTTTTAAATAATTTTGAAACCAGGTGAGGGCTAATCCTCTTATTCCATAATGCTCTAATTTTTTTGTAAGGATGTTGTGATTGACTGTATCAAAAGCTTTTGAAAGATCAAGGAAAATACCCAATGTATGAATTCCTCCATCAATTGCTTTTGTAATTTTATCAACAAGTTCAAGAATTGCTAACTCAGTAGATCTATTTTGTCTAAAACCATATTGATGTTTTGATAATACATTTTGATATTACATATATTTTTAATATATGTAATTAGTCTCTTGTACATTAATTTCTCTAATAATTTTGAAAAACATGTGAGAACAGATATTGGTCGATAGTTTTCGAATCTGTGCTTGTCACCAGTTTTAAAAATTGGAGTTATTAGGGCTATTTTTAATTGATCAGGAATTATTCCTGTTATGAATGTTGTATTAAATATATGTGTTAGGGGTTTACTAAGTTCTTTTCCTATCACTTTTATTACTTTCGAGTTAATTCCATCATAACCAGGACTTTTGTTTTGTTTTAGTAAATTTATTTCAGTTTGCATTTCATTTTCAGTAATAGGATCAATGAACATGCTTTCTCTATAATTTCCAGTAAGATAATTATGGAAATTAGTTGATGAATTATTGTCAATTTTGTTAGCCAACTCAGGACCAATGTTTACAATGTAATCATTGAATTTGTTAGCAATTTGTGTAGGCTCTTCAATAATTTCATTTGAATTATTTTTGTAAAATATGTTAGGTAATTCATTCCGACTTTTGTTATTATTCACAATCCTGTTAATTGTTTTCCATGTCATTTTGATATCGTTTTTGTATTTAATAAACTGATTCTCATACCTTTTCTTTGCTATTTTGATTATGTGATTCAGTTTATTTTTGTATCTTTTGTATTTGTCTTCAGTTGTTTTGTTAGGTCTTCTTAAGTAAGTCTTTATAGAGTCTTATTGAGTTTTTTTGCTTTACTGACTTAGAGATGCTTTTAGTCATCCATGGACTTTTGAGTGTGTCTATATTTGTTTTTGATTTTCTTATTAAAGGGAAACTTTTTTCATAAATATCTTTAAACTGTTCAAAGAAATTGTTGTAAGATTCTCTAGGGTTATTATTATATGTAACATTTTCCCATGATTTTGTTTTAATTGTATTATTGAAAGATGTAAGATTATAATTATTAATTATCCTTGTGTAATAGTGATTAGGTTTTTTTGTGTTTTGTTTTTGAGTATCTGTATTGCATATATGAAATATTGGTAAATGATCTGAAATATCAGTAAAAATTAAACCATTTGGTATAGACTCAAGTTTTTCAATGTAATTAGTAAAAATATTGTCTATTAAAGTGGCCGTGTGTTGAGTAATTCTAGTCGGTTTTGTAATTAGTGGAGAATAAGAAGATGTAAATAACTGTTCGGTAAATTTATAGGCATAGTCACAAGAATCTGATTTTAGTAAATCAACATTAAAATCTCCCATCAAATAGCATATTTTGTTTTCTTTATCAGTTTTACTTAATATTTCACTCATTACCTTTTCAAATATATCAATTTTACCTTTGGGTGGTCTATAGATCACTCCAATAATTATATTTTTACCAGTTTCGGTAATTATCTCAATAAATATAGATACAATTACTTCCTCTTGCGTAGTGCTGAGGTCATCACGTGTTTTAAATTGAATGTTTTTTGTGACATACAGACCTACTCCACCTTTTTTTTGATGTCTATTAGAATTAATATAGTTATATAGTAGTTATAATATAGTTATATAGTTATATAGTTATATCCAGTTGAAAGCCGTCTTTGTTAATATCGTTTAGCCATGTCTCAGTTAGTCCGATAATTGAAATCGGGTGATTTAACAATTTTAATAAATGTTGAAACGAATCATATTTGTTTGAGATGCTTCTGATGTTTAAATGTAATAATGAAAAGTTGTTTTTTAACTGATTTTTGTGATATGTTCTTTAAATTCAGTCGGTAGATGATAATTACATTTGATATCATCTAAATTTACCGAAATATCAAAGTTGTCATTTTTGTCTGTTGCGACATTGTTTAGTAATCGAAAAGGATTAAATTTCATCAGCTCTAGTCTATCCATATTTTCCTCGCTAAGATAACTATTATTGTTTCCAAGAGTGATAGATTCAAACTCTACCTCATCTAATAAATGAAATGGTAAAGAATAATTTATACATTTTTCGCATGTTTCAATCATATTTGTTTCATTAGCGCGAGATGATTCATGCAAGCGGTTGTGGCATGATAAAATCTCTGGCATGTGACGCATTGGATATATTTTTTATTTGTTCCTATTGCTTTAATACAAGAAGAACATTTCTTCTCATTAGTGTTTAAATTAGTCATGGTTAGTAGTTACTTAGTTAAATGTCTGTTACAGTATAGTATAAATATTTGTAAAATATATATATAAGCTAAATATTTGTTAAATCACAGTAGTTGAAATATGATTCTTACTTGTTACTGATGGTTTGAAAACCTGACCTAGAGCTAAAAACAACAAGAAATAAGGCGTATCAGGCTGCGCGCGACATTACAATTAACGCAAACTGATTTCCATGTATGCGGGTCGTCAGAGTCATATCGTACATCTAAAGCAGTATGGTAATAATTGAGAAGATGCTTTTTAAACGTCATAAAAGTTAGGTTTTTACGCCTTACATCCTCAGGAAGTGCATTCCAGATTCGAACAGTTCTGATAAAAAAGGATCGCTGATAAGTTACTGTTTTGCATTTACGGACTTGGAACGTGATTACATTATCATTGCTAGACAATCTAGTTTGTTTTAATGAGATCTTAGGAACTGGTAAAGCGTCACTATTGATCAATACTTTGCCATTGACAACCTTGAAGAAGAAAGTTAAATCCATATACTCCTGCCAGTAGGAAATAGGAACAGATTAAGCATCAAAATCCTCTCTTTATACGGCGTATCACACAAAAAGGCAATTTCAGAATGAATTTGGAAGCACGCCTTTGGATTCTTTCAACACGCTTCAAGAGATCAATTGACTGAGGTGCCCACACTTGTGATGCATACCCAAGGCTAGACCGAACCAGTGCCAGGTACAGGGTGCGGCGGGTCCCTACGCTCTTCTCGCGCAGACCTGTAGACGAAGCCAAGCAGTTTGTTTGCTCTGGTACACTGTTCTAGTACTTGTCTCGACCACATTAAATTGTGGGAGATCCAGACACCAAGGTCTCTTTCCATATCAGATGTTTCCAAGGGTTTTGTGGTCAATGGAGTAAACAAATTCCACAGGATTCTTCTTGCGGGTGATTCGTTGGCATTTACATTTTGACTGGATAAATTCAAGACCAGAAGCTTGCGACCAAAAATAACATTGGCCCATAAAATGGGGCCTTGTGGCACACCAGAAGACACAGGCAGCTCACCTGATGTGGCTCCAAGGACAGTAACACGTTGCCTGCTACCACGGAGGTATAAGCTAAACCACTTTAATAAATTGCCACCAAAGCTAAAGCGTCGTAACTTGGCTAGCAGAATGGCGTGATTAACCTTGTCAAAGGACTTAGACATGTCAAGGTATATTATATCTGTTTGTTTGCCCATATCTAGTTGTTGTACCAATGTAATCCAGAACTTCAGTTAACTCGGCGTCACGCATGATTTGCCAGATATGAAGCCGTGCCGAGTGATGCTAATATAGGATAAGAGATGATCTCTTATTCCACAACGTTCAAGGATTTTTGAAACGATGGATATAGTAAGGATATAGGTCTATAATTTTTCATATACTCCCTCTTCCCTTTTTTGAAAACCGGTACAATATTTGCCAATTTCCAGTCATCCTGGAAGCTCGCCTTGTTGGAGGGACTTATTAAACAGCAATGATAAGGAACGAGGTTGATGATAAGGATGGAGCTATCTGATCAGCTGTTTCCTTTAGAACACGAACTGAAATGCCATCTGGTCCAGTGGCTTTATTCACATAACTGTTTAAGTGACACCAATACCTCGTCAGTTGTGGTACAAAGATCAGTAAGAGGTGTATTTAAAACTGTTGAATTCACATCTTGAGAGGCGATGACTTGGTCACTGGAAAACACGGAAGAAAAATAGTAATTGAAAAGTTCAGCAATCTTACGTGGTGTTGATGCTGAAATCCGTCTGGTTGAAACTGGGTGTTGGTCAGCAGTTGTCATTGACATATTGTCAGGGACACTAGCTGTTTTGTAGTATGCCTGAAAATCGACCAAAATTTATTTGTCTTGAATTTTAAATCAATATCGAGTGAACCAAAGTAATTTGCGCGACTTTTACGTATCATATGTTTAATCTTTTCCCGCAGTTCCTTGAACTTATTTCCCTTTGATCTTTTTGATGGGAATATAATCTTTGACAGCAGCCAAAAAAAGCGTCCTTCCATTGTAACCAGTCTATATTGATTTCGGTACCATCCTGAATAAAGTTAGATAGGTTAAGTGACTTGAGGGCGGAACGTAAGCCGTTGAAATCTCCTCTTTTGTAGTCAAAAACAGATCTATGCAACTTGTGAGGGGTTTTGACTTTGAATTAAGTAACTGTAGTAGAAAACCCGTCATGTTTTTGCCATTTTTAATAAATATTGCGAATTTCCTTCACATTTCCTTCATTTACCCAAAATTTCCTTCAAATTTCCTTCATTTCGTCAAAATTTCCTTCGAAAAGGAAATTTCCTTCAAAGTGGAAGCACGACTGAATTTCAGGGTTATGGTCCTGGGTATATCCCGAGGTATATCCTGAATCCTTGGCCAAATGACATTTCAGGATAATCCCTCTCTCCTCCGCAGAGGCTTTCATCACTATATTTTGTATATATCATTCTCAAACTCATTAATAATTCATGAACTAATTATCCAATAATAAAGACCCATCTAGTCACGGGATTGCATTTGGATAACTAAGTCAACACCGTGTCTCAGAACACTACAATACATTTGATCGGCATATCAAATTATTGTAGTGTTCAATTATTAACATAACCCTCCCATGAGAGAATATCATCCAATCAAATATAACCTATACTTGTGTTCATTTGAGAAGCTATTTTTAAAACAACTCCAGCTCGTGTTTCACCAGGATATCTAAACACTCGAAAACAATTAACAAAAACACTCGCGCTACGCGCTCGTGTTTTCATACATTGTTTTCTCGAGTTTGGATATCCCGGTGAAACACTCGCTGTCGTTGTTCAAATATTACATAATATATATAAATATATCAATTGTGAATATTGCGCTAGATGATAAGATGATAAGTAAGGAAATATGAAAATCCGCTGAAATTGAGAACGCGGGCGCAGAAAAAAGTGTTAATTAGCGTTGCTATGTTAGTTTAGGGAGGGCTGACAAAGGGTTTGTTGACATTTAGTTTATCCTTATCAAAAATCATATTGAAGCTCTTCAACTTAAACTTCGTCTATATTTCCAATATTTCCTTGGCTTTTTGCGTTGAAAATTGATACTCTAAATCCCGCCGACAATAACCGTCTGATCTGGTCATGGATTAAATAATTTAATGGCGTAATACAATAAGTAAAACAGCAGAAAACGAATCGCATTGCATTCTTTGGCGAACAACAACATTGACAACAGATGGAAAATTAACGATTCGTCATAGCCCGTAGGGAAAACTGCAACAACATCTTTACAATACACGCTTGTGGTAACAAAACGTGAAGACTTCAAAGGAAAAACCATCGGCGAAAGCACACTCCGCTTTTTCTATAAGAATTTGTTGGCTTCGTCAACTCAACGTGTTTAAGACCACCCCTACGTGCCAGCGTCCACCAGGGTTTTCGCTCAGCGAGTGGGTACGAGGTTGAGGAAAAGGGGGAATTTTTCAATTTCAGCGGATTTTCATATTTCCTTACTTCTCAATTTCATCGGATTTTCATATTTCTTTACTATTATCACCTAGCGCAATATTCACAATTGATATATTTATATTGATATATACAAACACAATGGCTCGATTTCCATATAAATATCCCCAAATTTAAAACATAGTGGCTAACCCAAACCTTACCCTAATCCTAACCCTAACCCTCCACCTAATATATACTAACCCTAACTCTTACGATAATGTTTTATTTTAGAAATAACAGCTGATTTTAATTTCGACTTTTACTAACGATAGTCTATGTGACGTCATTTCGGGATTTTATATGGAAATTCAACCAACACAATTGATATATTTATATTGATATATACAAAATATAGTGATAAAAGCCTCTGCGGAGGAGAGGGATAACCCTAGGTGAGCGGATATGCTGATTGAGAGTCCAACGGTTTTCTATACATTACTAAAATTGCATGTCCCCGCTCTTGCAGTGGTACCACCATCTCACGGCTACAGCGGTAAGACAAAACATATACATTTGTCGACATTAACTCTCAAACTAAGCGACCACCTCGGGACGGAAGTAAGTGGTCGCTTACGAGAGGAATATACCACAAGTGGCCCAAACACAGGGTGCCCACCTCAGAACTATGATACCAGTAATTATCGTATGGACGAATTACTCTAAAATATTTAACGTATGATGAATTACTCTAAAATATTTAACGTATGATAATTTATTACTTTATTACTGGTTAGGGTTAGATCCTAAGTTGTTTTGGGGTTAGCGGTTATTTCATGACGATTATATACCTCGATTCATTTGGTGATGGAGTAACATGAAAGGTTACGCCCAAATTGCACGCCCAATTTTCGGCACAATCTTTGGCACGACGCCGACCAAAAAAATCCGCGCCCGCACTTCGTGCCGACCAAATCGATTTCGGCAATAAGTTCGTATCGATTCAGGTAAGTAATTAAACATTTTAGAGTTTACGTTAAATATTTTAGAGTAATTCATCATACGTTAAATATTTTAGAGTAATTCGTCATACGTTAAATATTTAAGAGTAATTACTGGTATCATAGTTCTGTGCCAATCACTCCTTCACTTGCTTGGGTTCCTCGAGGTGAAGCTGTGCATCCTTATGCCTGAGGATCTTTGCTGATTTGATCTCTTCTAGGGTTAGGGCAAGCTGGTCAACTCGGCGATCTTGATTTTTAATGTTCTCAACAAATCTAAGAACGAGGGCAGTGACACGAAGAAGTTTATCAAGATTGCTAAATGTTTCACACTGGATGACATTCCCAACGCTCGAATGATGAGAATTCGCAGAGACAAGAGTGGTCAAAATTATCGAACTCCTTTCTTCACGCTTAACGTCTGCTGCTGTGGAGATTTCTGTCGCTGTGCAACTGATGTTGGCTGGCCATTGAGCTCTTTCTTCCACAGACGATTAGTTGCTAGCGCTGAACATTTTGCTCCTCTAGACGCAATATCACTCGGGTTTAGATCTGTAGGACAATATCGCCAGCACTCCTTGCTCCTCAAGCTTTTTATCTGAGATACTCTATTCCGCACGAACTGTTTATATTGTTTTCCTTTCCCTCTGATCCACCATAATACCACTTGCGAGTCGATCCAAGTCATCCAACAGATTATCTCATCAATTGCTACAGCACCGTCCAAAGAATCAGACACTGATTTGATCAGCTTGGCTAACGTTAGCGCTGCTTCCTTCTTTAAATCTTTGACGACGTCGAGAACAAACTGTGGGTCTGGATGTGCGCATGACTGCTATTGTCCCACAAGCGGTTGTCACTACACTGACGAGCTGTGGAATAGCGAAACACGCGTCTATTATTGTACTATATTACGCTCCTTCACTTCGGTGTTGTTGAGCACTCTGTGAAGTAGGTGTGGGTGTCCTTTAGCGATAATGCAACGCCCCTACCCTTGTGGTAGTTTGAGCACTCTGGCCCTCTGAGGACCCTTGAGGACTCTGGCGCATGACTGCTATTGTCCCACAAGCGGTTGTCACCGGCAATCGCTTGTGTATAATTAGTTCTCATGCCATATCTAGATTGTACGAGCTATGGAACAGCGAAAATACGTGTCTGTAGATTGTAATATTAAAGGACATTGGCAACAAAAATTAAGTTTGTTTTATTTGAAAGAACTCTTAAAATAATGAAGAATATTAATTTATAGTTCTTTCATATTTTACTTAGTTCTTGAGATATTTAGACTTATGCGATATTCAAATGAGAAGATCTATGACGTCATAAGATGGGAAAACATTTTAACATATTGTAAAATCGTGAATATCTTTATGATTATTAAATGAAATTACTTGAAACTTTGCATGTAGATACATACCACTAAACTGAAGATCATCGTTCAAGTCTTATGGTTGCCATGGTAACAGATTATTTTACAGACCTCTTGATTTCGAAAACAAAATTATTTGTTTTCTCTTCAGTGCCGAACCTTATTGGGTTGGTACCTGTTCAGCAAATGTTCACTGTCATAGCCAATTCGAAACTGAGATTTGAAGTTGGTACAAAGTCTACTATATCAGAAAACAAATAGTTTTGTTTTCGAAATCTATGGTGTCCCATCCCCGCCAAAATTCAACTTTTTATTTTCAACACACGTTTTTGTTTCCAACACAACTTTTTTTATTCAACTTTGTATTTTCAACACAACTATGTATTTTCAACACAACATTTTTTATTCAAATATTTATTTTCAACACAACTTTTTGTTTTCAACATAACTTTTTTTATTCAACACAACTTTTTTTATTCAACTTTTTTTATTTAACTTTTTTTTATCCAACCGCAATCCACTCCGATCATGGATCGCGGGCTCGTGTTCTGATCTTCCCGCGCTTTTTCCATGCTTATATAGGGCTACTCTTTTAAAGATAGCTGAGAAAATTTCTGAACTCAGTCAATAAACTCAAATTCCTCGTCACAAGGTAAATATAATGTTTAAGCTAGCTGTATTTGTATCATTAAAACTGTGTGTTAGATTTATTTCGTTTTAAAATGTATTGATAATATTAACATATACAATATATATGCTATTACATGAATTAATATACATGCAAATTAATAGATCTTTGGTATCTTTTATATTACATTAATTTGGCTATCATTGACATAGATTTAAATACATTTAACTGAGTCGATGGTTTTTCAAAAGCGATTTTATATCATTATTTTGGCAAGACTGTTTGCCATCAGGGGCGTAAATGTGGGGGGGTGTGGTACACCCCCCCAGACACATGCTCCAGTCGGTCTAAAAATGAGGGCAGTCGGTCTCAAAATTATGCATCGTTTAATTAGATGCAATTCTAACAGTGACCGATTGACCGACTAAATATTTTCGGAGACCGACTTCAATCATGGCAAGAAATTAAGATTATGATGAGCGCTATTTCTATTGGAGTTTAATCGTAAATCGTATTATCGTAATACCGGTAATTATAGACTAATAGTCTACAATATATTTCGCTGAGTCGAAAATCCCGCTTCAGCGACTGTTGGACAGCGTTCTTCATCATTAAAATATGCTCGCGGCCTTTAAAATATGCATGCGGTATTATAATTTGCTTCGAATGTTAAGTCTGCTGTATTTAAGCCTTACTTGATTAAATTTATATTATTATCACTGTCATACGGATAATCAGTCATACAACGAATTTCGGCTGTATTTACGTATCATTGATTAGTCGGTCAGTCGGTCTCATTTTGAAACTACACCCCCCCAGCCAAAATTGATATGTACGCCCCTGTTTGCCATGTCATTTTATGCACTTGTCACTGGGAACCCGCACCCGTCCAAATTTGTAGTCTTATAAAGTTCACTATAATCTATGTTCACTATAATCTATGCACCTAAAGTTCACTATAATCTATGCAATGTTTTTTTACAAATAAACAATTTGGATAAAGCTTGTAATACTTTAGAAATTCAAACACAGCATGTTAAGTATATAAAGTTAACCATGTTGTATAACAAAAAGCTGTACGCCAGTCAACGTAGACATTGTGGCAAAACCATGGGCAAAACTTGGTTTTCTAAATTATGTTGGGTTTATTTAAATATTTTCCATTTGGTGATTTTAATTTGATAGTTGCAGTTACATTAAGTGTTTGAGACAGGTGAGCCCACAGGACAAACAATTGTGGGCTCAGAACTGTGCAAAAAGTGAAAGAGAAACATTTAAATACCGTAATCTATCTATTAAGCCCTCGGGGGCTTATTCTTTACAGACACTTTTGACGGGGGGGGGAGGCTTATTGGAGAGGAGGGGGCTATTTATTTATCCATGAAATGATATGATAATTTTCTTCAAGGACGATATTATAATGTATGTTTAATATTATATTACATAGTTTTACCAATGTATGTATGAATGGGGGGCTTATTAGAGAGGGGGCTTATTTTCAGGGGGGGCTTTAATAATAGAGAGATTACGATAAAACGTAAGTAGTTAGGTTTTATGTAAAAATTTAGTATATTATATTGTTTTTGTCGAGCAAATGAACTAAATGCAGACAATTCATTTGCTTCCTGGCCTTTTAAGACTTTTACGCTGCATGGCTGAAAAAATTATAGAATATTTCATGGTTAGGCCAAAATAAAAAATACCTTGGTTTCCGGTTTCCCGACCCTACCTAGTTTTTGGCCAGTAAAATACCGACCCTATGCATCCTGGCAATGTTTGAAAAAAAAAGTAAAAAAAAAAGAAGAAAAACCGACCTACCCTACCTAATTTTTTTCAGCATGAAATAGGAAACCCAGGTATTTTTTTTCTTGGCCTTAAAAGACTTAAGACTACAAATTTGGACGGGTGCGGGTTCCCAGTGACAAGTGCATAAAATGACATGGCAAGCAGCCTTGCCAAAATAATGATATAAAATCGCTTTTGAAAAACCCTCGACTCAGTTAAATGTATTTAAATCTATGTCAATGATAGCCAAATTAATGTAATATAAAAGATACTAAAGATCTATTTGATTATTGTATAATAATATTAATATTAGGCCACACCAAATTAGACTTTAGTTTCCCGTCCACCGCCCGCGTCTCCTAGAATGGGCCGCGTGATTTGTCCATTATTGACATTTTGTTTCCATTATTGACATTTTGTTTTCATTATTCGCCATTTGAACTGTCAATTAGATTAATCTACCAATATTTCCATATACACAACGACGTAAAAACTAATAAACAACGTAAAACAAGTAAACAACTAAAGAAAGCGAAAAGCGGGTATTTTTTGGTATCAATCAAGGGACTGGGTACGAGATTGGTATTCGTAACCGCTGGGATTCAAGAAATGTGCGACAGGACACATATCGTTCGCCGGAACGAATACATGGCATTCATATTAAATTAAATAATGGTAATGGCCCGCCCGCCCGCGTGCAATTCTCAGGAAGGAGTGGACGGGAAACTAAAGTCGAATTTGGGTTGGCCTTAATTCGCTTCATGTTATAGCATGTATAATATGTTAATATTATCAATACATTTTAAAACGAAATAAATCTAACACACAGTTTTAATGATACAAATACAGCTAGCTTAAACATTATATTTACCTTGTGACGAGGAATTTCTGAATGATCCGCAGCATGGAAAAAGCGCGGGAAGATCAGAACACGAGCCCGCGATCCATGATCGGAGTGGATTGCGGTTGGATAAAAAAAAGTTGAATAAAAAAAGTTGTGTTGAAAATAAATATTTGAATAAAAAAAGTTGTGTTGAATAAAAAAAGTTATGTTGAAAACAAAAAGTTGTGTTGAAAATAAATATTTGAATAAAAAATGTTGTGTTGAAAACACAAAGTTGTGTTGAAAATACATAGTTGTGTTGAAAATAAAAAGTTGAATTTTGGCGGAGATGGGACACCATAGAAATCAAGAGATCTGTAAACTAATCCGTTACCATGGCAACCATAAGACTTGAACGATGATCTTCAGTTTAGTGGTATGTATCTACATGCAAAGTTTCAAGTAATTTCATTTAATAATCATAAAGATATTCACGATTTTACAATATGTTAAAATGTTTCCCATCTTATGACGTCATAGATCATTTGAATATCGCATAAGTCTAAATATCTCAAGAACTAAGTAAAATATGAAAGAACTATAAATTAATATTCTTCATTATTTTAAGAGTTCTTTCAAATAAAACAAACTTAATTTTTGTTGCCAAATATTTATATCTTATTGAATGGTTTGGCATATAATACGGCCGGGTATTTTACGAGTTTCTCAAGTATTTTCCGAGCCGGCCGCCGGCGAGGAAAAATGCGAGAAACGAGTAAAATTCCCGGCCGTATTATATGCCAAACCATTCAATGAGGTTTTTATTATATGACTACTTGCAGAAATTGAATAAGTTTGTATTTATTTCATTTCCTCGTTTGTTTGTGATACGTTGTCAGACTTTGTTTCTGTTAAACTGTCCATTGCTTTGAGATATTCATCGTCAAAGTCGTCAGAGTTTAACGAAAATAATAAGGCGTCGTTCATGTCTGTACTTACATTTTCAAAATTAAAAAGACAGTTCGCATCCGCCATTTTAGGCTTTGGTTTAAAGCCGCAAAAAAATCCGTATTTTTGTTCTGTTCAGAAGAGGAGAAATACGGATTTTACCATGCAATACGGCCTGGTATTTGTTCTGTTCTCGTGCCCTTATATGGAAGAATTACGTCATTGTCATATAATAAATATATTTATTATATGACAATATGGAAGAATTACGTCATTGTCATATAATAAATATATTTATTATATGACAATGACGTAATTCTTCCATATAAGGGCACGAGAACAGAACAAATACCAGGCGGTATTGCATGGTAAAATCCGTATTTCTCCTCTTCTGAACAGAACAAAAATACGGATTTTTTTGCGGCTTTAAACCAAAGCCTAAAATGGCGGATGCGAACTGTCTTTTTAATTTTGAAAATGTAAGTACAGACATGAACGACGCCTTATTATTTTCGTTAAACTCTGACGACTTTGACGATGAATATCTCAAAGCAATGGACATGAGTTTAACAGAAACAACGTCTGACAACGTATCACAAACAAACGAGGAAATGAAATAAATACAAACTTATTCAATTTCTGCAAGTAGTCATATAATAAAAACCTTGAGAAACTCGTAAAATACCCGGCCGTATTATATGCCAAACCATTCAATAAGATATAAATAATATATATATACAGCGAAATACAGCGAAAAAAATAAAAAAATAAAAATAAACATAAAATAAATAAAAAACATAATAAACATACAGCGAAATTTTCCGCGCGGACGGTATTTTCCGAGCGATCTTGTTTCTGAGCATGCGTATTGTTGATTTATATGAAAATCCCATCGCTCGAACTTTCCGCCCGTGGAGAGATGTTCTACTTTGCCGCGCGATGTGATTAGCGACAAATAATTCAACCAATCAAAACGAAACAAGAAAAGAAACACCAGTTCACAATGGCGGAGCAACATCTTGATCAAACTGAAATTTCTGCTGCTTTGTTAAGATTTGCATGAAGCAAATACAACAGCAGCGCAGTAATGCGTCACAGCCTTCTGAAATTCTTCTGCTCCAAGGAGATGAGCAATTTGAGGATACAGTCGGAGGGCCTCGGAGCTGCCAGTGAAAACCATGAAGTCGACAAAGAATCAATCGAATGAGCATCTGAGAGGTCTGAGCATCTCCTGTTGCTAGATATCGTAATGTAATACATAGCCTCTCTGCTGGGCTCGTGTGGTGCAACCCACGAGAGCAGCGGCTCAAATTTCGTGGGATCCATTCGAAAACATCTGAAGAAGTACTCGTGATCGAACAGAAGTAAATGAGTAACATTTCATATTCTCACGAGCCATTTCTGTTATATTTCGAAAATGTTGTTCGTCCCTAGCAATCCCATAAAACATTGCGATACTGCGTGGAGACTGGTAACCGGAAACATATCGCTAATCGGCATATACCGATTATTTCGATTAATCGGCCTCCAAATAATCGGCTTCAGTAATCGTCTATTTTCGTAATCGGCTCATCTCTAATTCTCCCTTAGTTCATTCCAAAAATAATTTTCGAACCCAAAATCTCTTAGATGTCTTCTTTTTTTTTCTCTTAAGTCGCAAAAGTGTTAAAAGTAATAGCTTTCTTCGAAGAAACTCCCTCTTGTTTAATATGGCCATGTTTATTTACATCTTTCAATTTTCGCGCTTCAAAATATTATGGAAATTCAAATTGGGCGCCGCGCGGAAAATGTCGCTCGGAAAATATCGTTCGCGCGGAAAATTTCGCTGTATGGAAAACGGCCTTTACGCTTCTTCACTTCGGTGTTGTTGAGCACTCTGTGAAGTTGCTGTGGGTGTCCTTTAGCGATAATGCAACGCCCACTACACCGCGTCACGCTCTCTGGATGTGCGCATGATAAAAAGGGGGTGTCTCAATGTGTCCCTAATAAAAAGGGGGTGTCTCAATTCCGGGGGCAGGGTATTTTGCCCTGCTTCGTGAGCAGCTACATGTTCGTTCATCATTTGCGAAGTATAATTCGTCATCGCGCTATTAGTCAGATGCGTAAACGTTCTGGCAGTAAAAGAATAAATATTGATCGTACCTTGATGTTGACCACTGTAATTTCTACCTGTAGGGCCTAATGAGAATGGGCACATACACCCGCTATTTGCACCCTGGTATTAATCACCAGGAACGGGGTTTTTACCCTTGGTATTGCCTTCACTCACGAGCGTACAAATGCGGTAAGGACGTATCTTGTCTCTGCTCGGCCCGAGGCTCGGCCATGACTCCCGTCAGGTGGCGTGCTTCGACGGTGGACATTCGCGAGACCCGCTCGACGGCAGAACATTGAAGGCACTACCTGCGTGCTCGGACGCCCGGAGACGAGATATAGCATTACTTACTGGTTGTCTAGCACTAGCCGAAGGACATTCTTGCGAGAGCCTTTTCGCGACGACTTTCTGGATGGCGGCGCCAAATTCCGGGTGGTTCCACCACATCTGTTCGATAGATCTTGTCTCCCTCGCCAAGCCTGTGGCTGAGACTTCGCCTGGAGCTACCTCTTCGTGTACTATGTTTGTCTCCGACATTATTTTTGTTATTTCTTTTCGCTTTCCCACGACAAATGCGTATTTCGTCCGCGTTGAGCACTGTGCACTGCGTCGTCTGCGCTTATTGCGTGACAATAACTTCGAATTCTATCGGATTACGGTTGCGTTGCATTCGAGTGTCACACTCTTGTGCGTCATCGATATCCTGGGGCGTATGCATCGTAGCACGTCCTTGGTTATGACTAACCTCATTATATACATTACGGTATTAAACACTCGCTTTTCGTTAACAGCGCCGCTCCGCCTTCAGTATTCATCATTATTTTGTCACCGCATTTACGATTTATTCTTGCATTCTCAACAACAGAAAATGGCTCATTTGAAATCCCTTGAGACAATTTCAGTTTGTTTGTCCGCTTTTTAATTAGCAACTGTGCGCTAGGATATTGCAAACAAAAACAGGGAAATATTAGTTTATACCTTTGGGAATCATTTTAACTAATAACAATTAATGTTTACTTCAAAACAATTCAGCGTAAAACTGCTGATTAACCCACGCGAAAGCGGTTCTTTTTGATATATTCTTTTTGGATAAAGAATTTTAAATAATAAATAATAATAATAATAATAATAACTGCTATTGTCTCACAAGCGGTTGTCACCGGCAATCGCTTGTGTATAATTAGTTCTCATGCCATATCTAGATTGTACCGAGCGTGGAACAGCGAAACACGTGTCTGTAGATTGTACTATTACGCTCCTTCACTTCGGTGTTGTCGACCACTCTGTGAAGTTGGTGTCCTTTAGCGATAACGCAACACCCTTGTGGAGTTTGAGCACTCTGGCCGTATACCGCTTCACGCTCTCTGGATGTGCGCAAAGACAAAAGGAATGAAAGGTAAAGAAGTGAGTGTGTTTCCGCGAAAAGGAGATATTGGGAGAGAGAGGCTTGTGACGAAATTCCAGAACAAAGTGCCGTTTATATTTTCTCTATTGATATGACACCTTCGCGAAAATTCTTTTTTTATCTAGCTGGTATTTCTTCCCACTTCATGATTAGCACAACAACTTTTCTCAAATCAAATATCTAAAAAGGTTGGTGTAATGCCGAAATAGCGTGTAAGTAGTCTAACGTTTCGAGCGAAGGCCCTACGTTACACGTTTTAACTTCTCTCTCAATGATACCTGGTAAACAGGAATTACGCGTCACAGTGTTAGTAAACCCATTCTCCTTGAGCTCGGCCACGGTCCAAAACGTTTATCTCGATTTTCCATATTTCAACGGGACACACAAAAATCAAGGATTTAACAAAATCAAATGTATTTAATGAAACAAAAATAGGGGTTTACGATCACTTTAAAGTTCTATTTATCATTTTCTGTTGCTTGGATCACTTTCTCTTTGAAAATCTTTAATGCGTTCATCCATACTGGTTCCTCTTTCATCTAGTTAAACATAAAATAATTAACGGACTTCTTAAGAGTTGTTCAAACTACACTTTTTTAATAATTAAATACATCGAATTTATGCTTGCATGCAATTGGTTACTTTGTCAGTATTGCTCGCACGTGATTGGTCATTTTGCAGCCCCCCCCCCCCCCCCCCCCCCTTAGAAGTAATCAAAGATTATATAATTGCGTTCAAAGCAAGTATATTAAAGTGCTAATGAATCGAAAATTAAGTTTGTCTTACTTGAAAGAACTCTTAAAACAATGAGGAATAACAATTTATAGCTCTTCCATATTTAACTTACTTCTTGAGATATTTATACTAAGTTGTACACAACATTGGAAAATCCTGTATATCTTAAAGATTATTGAACGAAATCACTTGAAGCTTGTCTTTCATGTTTTGTTTAATTAGCTGTAGCAATTACAAAGTTTTGAGTGATTTCTTTTAATAATATTGGAAAGATATACATGATTTTCTAATATTGTGTACAACTTGCTATACGTCATAGATAAGCTCGTTTAAATATCACATAAGTCTAAATGTCTCAAGAACTGAGTGAAATATGGAAGAGCTGTAAGTTGTAATTCCTCATTATTTTAAGAGTTTTTTCAAATAAGATAAACTTAATTTTCGATTCATTTGCGCTTAAAGAAGTGAATGGGATATGTATGTCGAGAAATATGGAATAAATGATAAATTTAAGAACTGAAGTTGAGAATTCGTATATGGAGAATTTCTTTATTATATACTTTGTTATTTGTCATATACGAATAGAAAGCATTTCATTGTGAAGCAAATCAACTATGACATGAAATCAAAATACGAGTAGTTACCAGTTCATGGAACGCGAGGGCCAAAAGGCAAACTTCTTGTTTCAGGGCTAAAAGGTTGTCGACATAACCTGACGTCAGGTTAAATTGTGTTTTGGTGGTATTATTTCAAATTAATCACGAAAAATTCCTAATCAACAACACTGAGTCAACAACACTGACTGTTTTTAAACAAGGACTCAGGAAAGCTGTTTTTAAACTGATATTTTACCTTTTTTACTGATATTTTTACCATTTGTTATTACTTTTTAATTGTAAACCACCTACCGGTGACGATGGCTTCCTTATTAAAGATTATTTTCAATTCAATTCAACACTTTTGTATTACTTTTTTGTACGTTTTCCTACTTTATTCCGACTTTTAGTCCTACTTTTTGACATAAACTTGCCAGAAAGCCTGACTAAGTTGTAGTTATTGCACGAGCCTTCGTTGTTCGAGTTCACTAAACTAAAGCTGAGCCGATTTCCGGTTTCGACATCGAATACTTAAAATCAGAGACACCAAATAAATTTAAAAAAAGAATTCGAAAGAAAGAAACAAACTGCTGATGACTCTTGACACGCTTTCTGTTCTCAATAAACTTCTCCTTGGTTTTTACGGCTCAGACAAATGTGTAATTGCAAAATTACTGCGCCTGAAACAGACGTATGAAATGGTTCGTTTTTGAAACTTCGTGTTTTAGACCCGATAAAGCGCTACTCCTTCGGTTTTTAAAGGGATACTCCAGCCAAAATACAAATGTAGTTCATATGAAAGATCTTACTGACTTTAGTTTATTTCCAAAGTTTCAGCATTCCTATCAATTTAGTTAAGAAGATATGGCTAGTTGAAAGTGAAAATTTGAGGATTTTGACGCCATATTTGTTTTGAAAATATGACGCCATTGAGTGATTCTTTATCGGCAGTGGAGTTGTTTTCACGGCGATCACATAGTGATAGCTGTTGTGAATGCTCTTTGGACGAATATTAGTCGAAATAAACAATTTAGTTCCTCATGCAGGAAAGTAGAGGAGCTTCTTAGGCATAATACGTAATATTTAAGAAAGAAATATGGCGTCGAAACTAGACATATCTTCTTAACTAAATTGATAGGAATGCTGAAACTTTGTAAATAAACTAAAGTCAATAAGATCTTTCATATGAACTACATTTGTATTTTGGCTGGAGTATCCCTTTAAATAGTACATAACAAATTATGAATTATATAACGAGTAATGCAATTTTAACATTTCAACATCATTGAACAAGGACCTACCTTCGGCAATAAGGACAGATATGGAGCGAGTTTGTTTGCATAATTTTCACTGCTTTCTCTCGGCAGAAGGGAAGGTAAATGATCAATGGCAACAATGTCAAGGAATGGACTGTCTGACCTGTAGTGCAAAAAAATGTTCTCTTAATTTTTAGTATCACTACAGTATATAACACAGCCAAGAATTACTGATATATAGTGACTGCCGCATATAGGCAGTACATATATCAATAAAACCAGAACATCATTGTAACCTTTGCTCTCCATTGTGTCTCGGGATATATATATACTGTATATATATTAGATAATTTCTCAAAGAAAACACTGTTTATCCCCATAACAGAATAGACAACGAACAAGAAACGGGAAAATCAGTATACAGCCAGGTCTTAAGGTCTTAAGAAGAACCAAAACAAATATTAAGTTATTAAAAATGAGCAATATAATTTGTGACTAAAATAGCTAGCAGAGTTAGAATAAAAAAATAATGTTTTTTGTGCTCAAAAAGCTTTAGAAACGTTTTGAAATGTAAACATTCCTTCAATTTATATAACGTGTCCCTTCCTATTCGTTCGTTTGTTTGTGATTTGTTTGTTTGTTCTAATTTGATTCTAATTTGTCTGTAACTTGTTTGTTTGTTTTTGTTTGTTTGTTTGTTTGTTTGTTTGTTTGTTTGTTTGTTTGTTTGTTTGTTTATTAGTAATTTGTTTGTTTGTTTGTTCTAATTTGTTTATAATTTGTTTGTTCTAATTTGTTTATAATTTGTTTGTTTGTTTATTAGTAATTTGTTTGTTTGTGTTTGTTTGTTTGTTTGTTTGTTTGTTTGTTTGTTTGTCTGCTTGTAATGTGTTTTTGTTTGTTTCTAATTCGTTTGTTTGTTTATTAGTAATTTTTGTTTGTTTGTTTGTATGTTTGTTTGTTCTAATTTGTCTGTAACTTGTTTTTGTTTGTTTGTTTGTTTGTTTGTTTGTTTGTTTGTTTATTAGTAATTTGTTTGTTTGTTTGTTCTAATTTGTTTCTAATTTGTTTGTTTGTTTATTAGTAATTTGTTTGTTTGTTTGTTTGTTTGTTTGTTTGTTTGTTTGTTTGTTTGTTTGTTTGTTTGTTTGCCTGCTTGTAATGTGTTTTTGTTCGTTTCTAATTCGTTTGTTTGTTTATTAGTAATTTTTTGTTTGTTTGTTTGTATGTTTGTTTGTTCTAATTTAGTTTGTAACTTGTTTTTTTTCTTTCTAAGTTGTTTGTTTGTTTATTCAATTTATATTACGTGTTCCTTCCTATTCGTTTCTTTGTTTGTAATTAATTTGTTTGCTTATAATTTGTTTGTTTGTTTATTTGTAATTGTTTGTTTGTTTGTTTGTTTGTAGTTTGTTTGTTTATTTGTAATTGTTTGTTTGTTTGTAATTAATCTATTTGCTTATAATTTGTTTGTTTGTTTATTTGTAATTGTTTGTTTGTTTGTTTGTTTGTAATTTGTTTGTTTATTTGTAATTATTTGTTTGTTTGTAATTTGTTTGATTGTTTCTGCAATTTGTTTGTTTATACGTCCATAGTACGAATATCATGTGGGCGAAATATAGCGAAGATTTTCTCTATTCCTAGTTGACTCTGTGGCTGAGTGATAAGGTCGTGGTCCGAAGTAATATTGTGGTTAGGTTAATTCTGAGGTTGCAACACAATATAAACAAAAAATATTGTCATGGTAATTTAGTTTACCTAAAAGTTAGTCGATGCGTAGGATTTTGGAAGGTAGTGCATGAATGGTATATTGGTACTGGATTGAAAGGACTTGAACAATCACAACTCACATCTACCACGACACTGAGGCACCTTACAAAGAAAAAAGAGACAAAAGATGCGAAAAACCATAGACCTGGGTGTTGTTTTTTTACCAGGGAGTTTAAAGGCCTATCTAGACGATGCGATTTTGCTGGCGATTGCTGGCGGATGTAATTATTTGTACGCGGCGCAATTCTTGTTTATGATTGGCTGATCAATGTGGTAAAACGTCCTTTACATTATTGTCAGTAAATCACATACATCAAAATGACAATTGTAAGGAAACTAAATCGTATCGTGTCGATGCCATGGACGGGGAAAATCCCGCAGAGGGTATGAAACGGGGATAGAACAGGCGGGCGAGGGGTTATTGCGGATTTATTTAACATGTTTACGTGTATATGTCGATACGGATTCTCAGTTCTACGCTCTATGCAAACACAGTAAACAATCTAAATTTTCTCTACAGCTCAAAACTTACCTTTGTGGAACATCCAACATTTCCAAAGTGACAAACGGCGGGATTTTCTAAAAAAATGTTTGTGAATAAAAAATAAAGTAAAACTTGGGCAAATGAGAGATACTTTGTGATGTAGGAGTTGTTTACCAGTTTTGACAGCTATATACCTATAATTTTGAAAACCTTTTCAAAATGGTGCAAATGACCACTGGATTGTAGCACAAATGTAAGATTTAAATACTGTAAACAGAAAAATCTGATGACAAAGAATGACTGTTGAATTATGGGTAAGTAAACGACAGTTGTTCTTTTCAAAAGATGAAATCTAGCTAAAGCGGGTTTCAGTTCGGTCAGTGCAATACTTCATGTTTTTTATTGATTTCATGTTTTTTTTATGTTTTTTATTGAATATTTCATTTATAATAGCGAAGGAAGCAGGAGACATTTCTCTGAATATAAGAAGGAACAGGTTTGAACGTCTAGACTTGATAGTTCCTATAGGGGATAAAAAGTCATGAAAGCGCGAAGATTAAACGACATTGCATTTGTAAGTCTACTGACTTACGTTCGAGAGGAAAATGTCATTGATAAAGATATCATGATTTAAAATCTCAGAGAAAGGTCCCCCTTGTTTTGTTTCGTTACGGTTCCACTTGGTTATATGTTCACTAAAAGATGTAAAAAGGAGAGATTAGAACATTTTTAACAGCCAAAGGAGGGCTTAATAGAGAGGGGGGCGTAATAGAGAGTGGACATAATAGGAAAAGTGGGAGAGGGGGCGGGAGATAGCTTACTATAGTGGGCGCTTAATAGAATGAGGGGCTTAATATAGCGGCGGCATAACAGAGAGAGAGGAAAGCTTAATATTGATAAGGACTTTATATAGAGAGGCATTATAGAGAGATGGTGCTTAGTAGAGAGGCGATGTAATATAGAGATGAGCGTAATAAAAAAGGGGCTTGATGTAGAGAGGGGCTTAATAGAGAGGAGCTTACTAAAGTGAGTGCTTAATAGAGAGAGGGGACTTAATATTGAGAGTGGCTTTATATAGAGAGGCATTATAGAGAGATGGTACTTAGTAGAGAGGCGATGTAATATAGAGAGCGTAATAAAAAGAGGGGCTTGATGTAGAGAGGGGCTTAATAGAGAGGAGCTTAATAAAGTAGGTGCTTAATAGAGAAGGGGCTTAATATTGAGAGGGGCTTTATATAGAGAGGCATTATAGAGAGATGGTGCTTAGTAGACAGGCGATATAATATAGAGAGGAGCGTAATAAAAAGAGGGGCTTGATGTAGAGAGGGGCTTAATAGAGAGGGGGCTTAATAGTGAGAGGCGGCTTAATAGTGAGAGGGGGTTTAATAGAAAGAGGGGGTTTAATAGAGAGAGGGGCTTAATAGAGAGGGGCTTAATAGAGAGAGGGGGCTTGATGTAGAGAGGGGGTTTAATAGAGAGGAGTTTAATAAGGTGAGTACTTAATAGAGAGGGGGCTTGATGTAGAGAGGGGGTTTAATAGCGAGAGGGGTTTGATGTAGAGAAGGGGTTTAATAGAGAGAGGGGGCTTGATAGAGAGAGGGGCCGTAATAGAGATGGGGCATAATGTAGAGAGAGGGGGTTTAATAGAGAGAGGGGGCTTAATAAAGAGGGGGGCTTAATGTATAGAGAGGGGGCTTAATAGAGAGATGGGGCTTAATAGAGAGAGGGGGCTTAATAGAGAGAGGGGCTTAATAGAGAGAGGGGCTTAATGTAGAGAGAGGGGCTTAATAGAGAGAGGGGGCTTAATAGAAAGAGGGGGTTTGATAGAAAGAGGGGGTTTAATAGAGAGAGGGGGCTTAATAGAGAGAGGGGCTTATTGTAGAGAGAGGGGGCTTAATAGAGAGAGGGGTCTTAATAGAGAGAGGGGGCTTAATAGAGAGAGGGGGCTTAATAGAAAGAGGGGGCTTAATAGAGAGAGGGGGCTTAATAGAGAGAGGGGGCTTAATAGAGAGAGAGGGCTTAATAGAGAGGGGGGCTTAATAGAGAGGGGATTAATAGAGGGAGGGGGCTTGATGTAGCGAGAGGCGGCTTAATAGAGAGAGGGGACTAATAGAGAGAGGGGGCTTAATAGAGAGAGGGGCTTAATGTAGAGAGAGGGGTTTTAATAGAGAGAGGGGACTTAATAGAGAGAGGGGGCCTAATAGAAAGAGGGGGATTAATAGAGAGAGGGGACTTAATAGAGAGAGGGGGCTTAATAGAGAGAGGGGGCTTAATAGAAAGAGGGGGTTTAATAGAGAGAGGGGGGTTAATAGAGAGAGAGGGCTTAATAGAGAGAGGGGGCTTAATAGAGGGAGGGGGCTTAATAAAATTGTAAAGCACATTTCTAGTAAAACATTCCAACCTAGGAATACCAAACTTCTCCAAGAATTCTACAGAGCCGCGTCCACAACGGCCACGTGCGCCCATGACAATAATCTTTGGAAACGTTTCTCCAACTGCAACAAAAAATTTAAAGGTTTTTCTAATGTGTGAAAAGGGACCTTACACAAGTCGACGACGGAGGTATATAAACAATCTAAATTTTAGCATTTAAAGGTATACTCCAGCCAAAATACAAATGTAGTTCATATGAAAGATCTTACTAACTTTAGTTTATTTCCAAAATTTCAGCATTCCTATCAATTTACAGTGTAGTTAAGAAGATATGGCTAGTTGAAATTAAATTTGAGGATTTTGACGCCATATTGGTTTTGAAAAGATGACGTCATTGAGTTATTCTTTATCGGCAGTGGAGTGGTTTTGATGGCGATCACATAGTGATAGCTGCGGTGAATTGCGCTTTGGACGAAAATTAGTCGAAATAAACTATTTAGTTCCTCATGCAGGAACGTAGAAGAGCTTCTTAGGCGTAATACGAGATAGAATCACTCAGTGACGTCATATTTGAGAAACAACGTCGAAATTGGACAAACTCTCGAACTTCAACTCGCCATATTGTAGTAGCGCGCATCCGGTTTAACGTAATTATTCTAATTTATGTATATTTAAGTTTATGGTAATAAAAACTAGGAGCGGTTTTTGAATAAACAAGTTTAAAAAAGTCATTATCGTGACAATATTATAAAAAAGTGAAAATTCAAAGTTCACTTTCAGCGAATATCACCTATATCATTAGAAAATTCGCAAAAAAACTATATGAAGGACATTCAAGCTGGTATAGGACGATTTTCTAAGCCTATTTTGAGTTATTAACTCTCAAAAATGTGGAAAATGCAACAAAATGCTTTTTATAGTGGGTTTAGCCTTCTGTAAATCAAAACGAGCTTGGAAAATCGCACAACCCGCTTCATATCAGAGTTTTTTGCGAACTTTCTAATGATGCATGTGGGCATGATATTCGCTAAAAGTGAACTTTGAATTTTCACTTTTTTATAAGATAGTACTTTAATAGGTAAATTGGAAGAGAAACTCGATTTTGTGGCAACCAAGAAGAAATCTGCGTTGCCTCTATATCAGAAAGTCATCAGCACTAGTAACTCTATCCACTTGCCAAGTTTCATGCTTATATCACAAAACGCACAATTCACCCCTTAACAGCTGGACTATTTCAAGCAATCGTGCACTCACATATATCTCCTTAACTTAATTGATTTGAATGCTAAAACCTTCGATCAGTAAGATTTTTAATATGAACTACATAATATGTATTTTGGCTGGAGTAAGAGAAACCACAGATAACTCATTAATACTTGATGTACGTTCTATGACTTCCAAAAAGATTCAATATTTCTAAAGGAACTAAATGACTGTTTGGAAGTTCATGTTAGGTAACAGCTTTCAAAGCTTCGTAGGTTGAAGACAACCTAAAAACGTAGAAATAAGTGTCGCTGCATGGAGAATGATGACAACGTTAGTACTTGGTATTACTCTTAGTCGTCTTCGTCGTCGTTGAGGGTACAATTAAATTAACGTTCCTGATTTTCAGACACAGAATCCCATAACTAGCGGTCTTTGTTATCTTTAGCTTTGGATTTAAAAGCCATCAGAACCCACTCGAGCATCTTCACGTTGGAACCCCGAACGACAAGAAAGGTAAAATTTAGCCTCATCCGCAGGAATCTCTCTCATGCGGGAGGGCAAAATGGCGGGCGGAAAAAATCGCGGGCGGGAGAAGAATAAAATGAGAGAGTGCCTGCCAAAACTCGAAGAAAAGTGCCCACCGGATGTAACCTTTTGGACCAGCACCTGGACCCGGGGTGGGAAAGTAGGTTTTGTCAATGAATAGATTACTTACGTGGGGTATCCAAAGCTGTGTTGTTTTGATATCGAGCATGGAGGATATTAAAACAAGAAGATCGAAAGACCACATATAACATATTATATGTTTCTAAAACTCCTGAAAATGTGAAAAATGTGAAAACGGCCTTGCGAATTGACAGTGGCGTAGCTAGGGTTTCAGGGGCCCCGGTTCAAGAGTGAGGGCTTTTGTAGTCGCGTGTCCAAAAATTTGGGACAGTCAGCGGAATAATCCGTTGGCCCCTAGAGATTCGGCCTATTGCTACGCTACTGCGAATTGTCAGCGATAGTTCTAAAGCAACTTTGTTAAAAGTTTAAAAAGCCAAATCATGGTAAACGATTTTGATGAAAGAAAAGTCGGACTGTGACCAACGAATAAAGGACGTCAAGTCACAAAATACATTCGTCGCGATCTACGATCTCTAATTCCTCAATGTACGACACAGGAAAGACACGGGACTAATCCTTGTAATCTTTACTAAACCGCTTCAAATATTCTTTCGTATGACTAGCTGAAACATGATATCTACACTACTTGTATTTTTAAATTTCAAATTTGTTGTCCCACTTTAACCGTTTCTAATCTAAAAGCTGTATTGATTAATAATTTGGCAAAACACAGTAAACAATTCCGCTTTCAATTGTCCTTCACTTGAAATACGAGATTGTCTTATTACCATGATTGTTTTAAAATCGACTGTCTTTGACAAGGCGACACTATAAAGTAAGAGCTTTGGGCAATTCAGTTTAACCAAATGTTCAAATACACCCTTTAACTCTTTCCCTACGGGCGCAGTTAAAATGGGTCGTTGATGACCCGCAAAGTCGTCAATCGAAAAACACGGCACACGGTAACGCAAGATTAAAAATTGAAATTCGACAAGCGCCAGGAACATGAAATCCACGCACACGCCAAGTTTGATTTGATTTCATAAACAACTCTGCGATTGGTGGCATTTTGAGTTTTCAAGATGCTATGCGGGCGTGCAAGATGGCCTTTTCTGGAAAAATGTAAATTTTTCAACCTGATTTATGATAATTAATGCTAATTTATATTAACATAATGTGTTTTGTTCGGGAAATTTAAAAGAACAAGTAACAGCCGGTTTATTGGGCTTCCAGAAAATGTATAGCTTTCGCAACAGTCATGGTTATTTCAAGAGATATCAATAGAACAACGTGGTCGTTCAATTTTTGATGTTTTTCAGCCGTAGGGAAAGAGTTAAGTGCTTTAATATAATGGCCTAAAGGTTGAACCCCACGTTGAAATAATGTGACATTCGTCAAAAACTATTCTTTCGATGAGATGGTTTTCAGACAAAGATTTGATTTTTCTAAGCTAAGATTTTTTAAGATTTTTTACGATTTTTTAAGCTAAGATTTTTTAAGCTATTTGATTTTTCTAAGCTAAGAGCTTGTTATGAACAAGAACTTCAGGCGTGCAGCCGTTTATATCACTTCATCAATCGTGCCATGCCAGGTAAAACAAACTCCTTCGCGGGTCTGTTGCGGTTGGGCTCTATTTGTTCCTGTTTGCGTCTTCGGAATCGGCATCGTTGACAATCATGCTGTTCAGTTTGACTTTAAGGTTTCCATCAAGCAAAGAGAATCCGTATACGCTAAATTATAGAATACCCGTCCACTTTCGCTATTTGTATCTGTTGACAGTTAGTAAAATACAATTGCTTCGTTCTTTTTAAAACCCCATTTAATTTGAATGATAACAATCAACAACTACACACAATATAAACCTTTGACATTATATTTAAAGACATTTTAGACCATCCTGGTTTGTATTTCTGCCTTTAAATGTGGTTTCAAAAGTGGACGGGTGGTCGTATTCTATAATGTATACATTAATTGGGGAATTGTCGAGGCGATTTAATTCTATGGAGAGTCTTGGACAACTTTTTCGCCGCTTTAAAAAAACATTCCATAATTGACTTTGAATAACATTTGATCTTTGACTTCAACATCTCATCATCATCAACATCTTCTCTTTCATCTTTCAACATTTCATCTTTGACTTTCCATAATATCTACGACACGACGACACTAACAGCTTTGACTTTCCTTTTGACTATTATATAGATCAGCCTCAGGGGTCCGTTGATAAAAGAAAATATTACATCTTGCTACCCATCGCTCAATTATGAAAATTGTCATGCGTGAGTCTACATGCGTGGGAAAATATACATGTCGAGTTTTGGCAGGCAACTATCGCGAATTTTTTTCGGTCCCAATCCCCAGAGTTGCCTGCGGAGGAGGCTATGTAAAATTGTTGTTTAAAAGAAGATAACCGCGACTTTGAAATGTGAAAAAACCACAACACGACCATTTTCTACTTTGGGGGACCTAAAAGGCTTGACGCAAGGTTCACAGATAAATTTACCTTTTTTCGAGACTTCTTCCATCTTCTTTTTCAAAATAGAAATAAGCTGATCCTCTGACTCATATGATTCAATCTTTGGACATTTTTCATTAGGCCTGAAAAAGTCAATTTCGCACACTCATGAGATACCCTGTTCAACACTCAAAATAAATTTCAGGGTGAATATGGTTCCCAGGCTAACAGTATCCAGTGCCTAAGGGGTATGAGAGCACATTTCTGAATATTTTCCAAACCTTTTTAGAGATGGTGAGGGAGATCGTGCAACAAACACAACAGACATATGCATATTATGAATATATGAATATATGCATATTCAATGTAACTAGAAATACGAATCCGCAATAATCCCCTCGCTCGCCTTTTCTACCACTAACCCCCACCCCTGGTACTATCGTCATGTTTCGCGCACCAATTAGTAAAACTTCATGTTATATTAAAATAGACACCCTAAACCTAATCCAACCCTTAATCCTAACCCTAACCCCCGCTATAAGTGTTTTCCAAATCTTAATCCCCCGCCTTATAACATAACGATATAACCCCACCCTTAGAGTTTCTTTTCCCCATCCAGTGTTTACAATATGGCGGTAACTGCCAAACTCGGGCGACCTGCGCTCAGGAACGCTTCCATCCGGCTTCCTTCTGTGCCCATATACTCATCTGTACTCGACTTTTCCTTTTGTCTTTTCTAATTAGCTCCATGTGATATCTCACAGAACAAAGGAAAATATTATATTGAAATATTAATTGACAAAAAAAAGTTCGTTTCGCGCGAATTTACAAGCAAAAATAGGCTTATAAGCCGCGAATAACTATAGGCCCCGGCATGTAGTTACGACAAGGAGTCAGTGTTTATTTGACCATTCTAAGACAATTAGATAAATTTTCCCAAGAGTATAGAATAATTATATGTGGTGATTTCAACATTGACTGGCTATCAGATGAAGGTCCCTCATAGCAGCAAAAGTTGTACTTTCCTAAAACCGATTATGGATAACTTTTGGATCGTCTGTACACCAATATTCCAGACGAATACATTACAAGCGGAATATTACTACTTATTGGATTCAATATCGGGCGAGACCGAAGGTCGAGCCTAATATTTCAAATCGAGACTTAAATATTTTGTAATATTAGGCGAAGATGAATCCAATAGGTGTTTTATTATATCGAACAAAATATCTTAACACAAAGATGTTTCTTCGCACGTAAATAGTTAAAAGGTTGTTGGTCATCAAAAAGAATAATAACAATAGGTACGCATTGCGTACATGCGTCCACAAAGGTGTATCAAAGCTGGAATTGGTAGTTATATCGCCTTTGCAGAAAGCACAAATCTTTGAATAAATCGCGCATAGAGAGGGGTGAATTTGAATGTCCGGAAAGCTCTGATTCTGCGTTTGAAGAGGATTTTTAGCAGACAATTGAGCTGCTTGATATGGAAGTGGAGGAAGTTCAGTTCGAAGTAATACTCACTGGAAGAAGTAAGTAATTAATCGATATATTTTTGAACGAATTTACGATTGCTCACGTTTAATTTAATCTAGGTAACTAGGGTAAAGGTAATAAGCAATTGCCTTGCGATTTCTGTAAGAAAGTCTGCAAATCAAAAGGTGGTACTGCGTAAGTAAACACATGGCTGAACTAGGTTCGTCTTGTGTGATTTCTAACGAAAATATGGTTTTTGGAAAACCTGTTGTATTATCATTTTACTACTATATCAGATAACGAGGATTTTTTCAAAGAGATGTAGAGGTCTGGGAACTATACTTTTACTATTGTAATATTAAAATTTGAATAATGTTCTTTATGTTAGTGGTCTGTATGCTCATGCAAAGTTTGAAGTGATTTCATCCAATAATCTTAAAGATATATATGATTTTGCAATATATCACATAAGTGTAAATATCTCAAGAACTAAGTGAAATATGGAAAAGTTGTAAATTTATTATTTTAAGAGTTCTTTCAAATAAGACAAACTTAGTTTTTGTTTCATAGAAACTTTAATGCTCATCCACCTTTGTGAACACTTGATTGGATTTCTTGAAGAAGCTGATAATGGAAAAATAAATATCTAACCCTGAGGTTATATTTGTTTATTTCAATATTTTCTTTCATACAAGTTGTATGACTTAAGTTTTGGTTATGCATAATTTATGGTTTGATGGAAATTATTTCATAATGTAGTTTAATTTATGAATTTTGCTCTATAATTTCTTGCTTGATTTCTGCATTTTGCAGACAGCTTAGAGCCTTAGCAACTACCCTCACAGCCTTATCTGGAATGTTCTTAATAATCTAAGTGCCATGTCAATTTAATTTAGTATTGTTGTGATCTTCTCAGGAATTTGGCCCTTTGTATTTGGCTAGCTACATGTATGTGTAATATTATGGTGAATATACAAAAAAGCAAAAAATGCTCAAGATGGAATTACAGCAGGAACAAAGAAATTGAAGTCTTACACTCAATGTAGCGTTTTTGGAAGACGCGAAAAATTGTCTGAAATGGTCTAATAATGTGCATTATGGTAATAAAATGGTAAAAACACGCATAGTGTCGTCCGAGTTTAAACGCCTATATCTCGGCTAATATTTTATAGAAATGTGCAAGGCATACATCAAAATTTAAGTTAGACATAACTACGTTCAATAATTTTTATTTGTATAAGATAGCTTTTTCAGTTTTTTAATTACAATGAGTCGAAGAGGGGGAACATGTTTTTGCGCCATCCGGTACATATATTAATTATTCATGTTTATTTATAATAAAATTGTATATATTTTCTAGAATTTATTTTTTTGGTAAATCTGCTTTGATCAGTTTGTTTGTATCCTACCTAATTTTTGGATTAAAATAATTTAATCTGTCATATCGGCTATTCATCATTTTATTGAATTGCAAGTGGAGAGGTTTAAAATCTGTCAAGAAAAAAAACGAGTTTCTGTAGTAACAGACTTCTTGTCTGATATATATAAGGTACTGCTCGCGCGACTAGTCTCTTACGAGTTACGACTGGAAACTAAAAGGATACAGGAACATACTTTGGTCTACAGTTCATTACTTTTGAATTAATGTATGCGAAACAAATGTATAAACTTTAAATGTGAGAGAGTTGCTAGTTATAAATAAATTCAAATTAAGAAGCTACTGTTCATGGAATGGTCGTCGCATTTGAGCAAGATTTGACTTGTTTTAGAAGAGGTTAATGTCGTGTTTAATTATAGTTTATATAGAAATATCAAGAACATACTTAGAAACTTTAGTATTTACAGTAAACTCAACAAATTCCAAGCGAGCAACGAAAAGACAAAGTATCTTACCTCGAACACCAACAAAATGGAAACGAATAACAACACAATAGAAACCACTGGGAATTGAGGAAACCAAAAAATTCAAAGCTGTTGCACAGGCTGTAATCCGTAAATGTTCGCTAAAACTCCGTAAATATTCGCTCTACTTCGTAACACAATCACGTGATTGTATCAAACATTTATTGACCCCTTGTGCGAAAAAACCACTGGAAAAAACACATCACATTCCGCGAGAAAGTACTTCAACCAATAAAATTTCGATTTAGATAAAAGGCACGCGAGTGACGTTCTTTGCACGTGAACAGCCCGCGTAAACAGTCCAAAGGTTGCTGCCCAATATGTAGCTGCCCTACATCGTAAAATATTGGGCTGCCACGTGATGCTAATAGAGACAGTTGATTGGTGGATTATATATGAGGGTATAATAAACGAGTCATATTTTTCAGACCACAAACCGGTGTGGTTTGCCTTAGAGACATGCATACATAAGCCTGGTTCACGCATGACGTTTGCTCTGGGACGTACGAAGACAAAACAACGATAATTTTTCTTTGTTTCCTCTAATTTTGTTTTGCTCTTGCCTTATGATTCTTATGCTTGGCTTATGCTTCTTATGATTATGATTATGTCCATCTATATATATATATATATATATATAAACAACAAATTAAAAACACACGCACTGATTGGCTGAACATGGATTTTTCCCGCCATTTTTATAAAATGGACTGTAACAACCTTTGCTCACAAAGAGCTAAAATGTCAATAAATATGTTCTGTGACAGCCAATAAGAAAAACGAGAAGATTGGATGCTTTTCTTCACAGTTAAGAGCGTTTATGTTCATTTGAGCAGCCGACGACGCTGTCTAGCGTGAGTAAGGAGAATGTATATTTTTATCATTTTAATAAAAGAGTCTTATTACTTATTTCCTCAGTGTTATTTTATAAAAGAAATAGAAAACTTCTTTCCGTGTTCCCATACGTTATAGAAACACTCGTGAAAGTTTGGGAGAACTCGAAATAGCGTGGAAACACTCGCCCTACGGGCTTGTGTTCCCACTGTCATTTCTCGTTATCCCAAACTTCCACTCGTGTTTCTACAACTCTATATGGAAACACGGAAAATGTTTTCTATTTCTTCAATATATATATATATATATATATATATATATATATATATATATATATATATATATATATATATATATATATATATATATATATATATATATATATATATATATATATATATATATATATATATATATATATATATATATATATATATATATATAATATATATATATATATATATATATATATAGCAAAGTGAAAAGGTGGTAAACTGCCAAGAATTTAGTGACGAGTATCTCGTCACTAAATTCTTGGCAGTTTACCACCTTTTCACTTTGCTATATATTCAAAACACTGTTTGATAATGTGGCTCGACAGTCTAAATCACGAGAAATTGTATTTTTCACATAAAACGTTTTGTAATGCAGATCTGAGCTTTATTTTGGTTCATTGCATAGCTCTAGCGGTAGTCTTGATTATTGAAACGTTTTACACTTGTATATCTAGATAAATTGTGTTTATGATAAGCGGCAGATGTTATGCAAATTAGTTTTCTGGATTTATTGGAAACACAATTTCTCCACTCAGGTAAATTTTGAGGGTATAAAACTTTTCAGTAAACAAGACCACCACTAGAGCTATGCAATGAACAACGATGAAGCTCAGATCTGCATTACAAATATTTTTATATGTTAAAATGCAATTTCTCATCATTTAGACAATCAAGCCACCTTAAGGATATAATCACCAACCATTACTTACCATAGCTTTTGTATACACCATACATGCAACCCAATAGCGGCTCCAGCTCTTCCAGCCATTCGTCCAAATTCATCAGCAACCGTCGTTTCTCCTGAATATACACGGTAGTGGATTACCTCATTATACAAATATCATTGAACACAAATCAAAAAGGTTTGCGTACTGCTGAAATAGTGTGTGTAGGAGGTTGAACGTTTTACTCACAGATGAAGTACCTTCGCTCGATCTCCCTACACACTATTTCGGCAGTACATGAACCTTTTTGAGTTTTCAATCAATCATGCCTTAGCAGAACAACATTTTTAAATTATCTTTCAACAGTTTGTTTTAAATGACAATTTTTAACAATAACATTAGAGTTAATGGATGATACCAAGAAAGTTTCTATACAACATACATCCTTTTATCAATATAAGGTCGTTACTCTCTGTGTTCAGAGGTACAATTGTTCTACAACAAAGGCCATCTGAATACAGACAGCTATTGACAATTATAGCACGAAGCCCCTTGGCTATATTTTATATTTATTAAAATGATATTATTTATTATGCACCCTCGATTGCAATAAAATAATGAAGTGCAGGCGGCAATTGCTCCAGTTTATAGGTCACAATTGTCCCATAGACCTCGAATTCCTACATATATCATATGAGAAAACCGCCTTAGAGCCCAATGCTATAATCAATGCATATCGCTCCCAGGCACAATTTGATCCCTATCCTGCATAGGAGTGTTTGCCCCGAGCGGATCAGGGCCCAGCTCCAATGACTTTTTGGGTTGGGAGTGTTAACTTTAACATGCATGATGAATGTCCTGGGAGTTTTTACATACAACTATATAACAGATCGGTTTAATGACACTTGGTTGGTGGTGCTAATTCTGAGTGTTATAGCTTTCTTGGAAGTAATAAACTCAACAGAATATTAGACTGTCTTTCAAAATACGAACTGCTTTGTAGTTGTTTTGTCAATTTTCACTCGCTTTAGACATATACACTGGATAGTCTATATCGCTTAGTCAGAGATATATAACTATCCCGTGTAACTTATTCTATTAAGGATGGTCAAAACGATCAATGGCATGCCTAGAATTGTGGCTAGCCTCAGATCGTGCCATTGTTGCTGGTCAGACGAGATTGTACTTTTAGGAGTTGCATTCATATCTTTCGTTGGATTTCTGTTATATTTGTCCAATTAAGCCACTCATATTTTTAAAATGTTAGCTCTACCTATATCACTGATCTCTAAATTTACTGGATCTAGCAACTATTGTTCAGAAAATGAAGCCGGAAGTAGCCAGAATATATATATATATATATATATATATATATATACATTGTATACTTTCATGTATATATTACGCTCACCGCTCATGTGGTTTGAGCACTCTCATGGATTGGGCGGAGAGTCTCTCTCAATGAGACGTTTACTGTTTGCATTATGCATAGCTCACTGCTCGCAGTTTGAGCACTTTGGTGACTCCACAATGCAATCCAACAATGTGTAGCCGTACATAGTGGGTCCCAAGTCCACAGTTACCATAAAAGCCATTATGGTGATAGCCGGTAGGGCACATTGTATACTTTCATGTATATATTACGCTCACCGCTCATGTGGTTTGAGCACTCTCATGGATTGGGCGGAGAGTCTCTCTCAATGAGACGTTTACTGTTTGCATTATGCATAGCTCACTGCTCGCAGTTTGAGCACTTTGGTGACTCCACAATGCAATCCAACAATGTGTAGCCGTACATAGTGGGTCCCAAGTCCACAGTTACCATAAAAGCCATTATGGTGATAGCCGGTAGGGCACATTGTATACTTTCATGTATATATATATATATATATATATAATATATATATATATATATATATATATATATATATATATATATATATATATATATATATATATATATATATATATATATATATATATATAATATATATATATATATATATATATATATATATATATATATATATATATATATATATATATATATCCATTGGGACCACGTTAATTAGTTTTACTATAGGCGACAGAGACTA